>JAQFZH010002377.1:0-16803 GCA_034695485.1 Entomobrya nivalis | reverse complement strand
GTGTATAGGTATGGGCTGAAGAACTACCTAACCATCGACCAGCCTTTTACCTAAGAACCAGTCATAAAGACAGTAAGACTGTCAAGAAAAGGGATCCAAACATTGCCGAAATAGTTGAAACTGGAATCATAAAAGCAAGTTGAGAGAAAAAGACGAAAATTTGAAAGAAAATTGATGTAGAGCAGCTCACGTTAAACATTTTATTTAGGGGACTATTGTGGATACAAGGTAGAAAGAGGCCAACAGCCGCAATGACAATACTGTGAACGATAAACGTTCCAAATGTCACGGAAATTATTGCGAATAACAGAACGTCGCTTTGATTAGTATACGAATTCCGATGCTTAAGATTCGTAGATTTGATCTGCTTCTGCCACAAGTTGTTTAGAAGTTGGGATATTTCCACCGATTTTTGATGAAATGCGACTAGAAGCAGAAATGTTGAGACTTTTGCAATATAGCAGTATAGTTAATAAATTATTGGTATAATATTTTTATATTTTGGAAACACGGCAAAATGGAAAACTTGGAATGTAGCGATTATTAAAGACTGCATAAAGGTTAAGCCAAAAGTACCATATTCGCTTGGGTATATATTTGTGAGAAACTTGAACGCCGGGGAATCCATTGAAGTGTTTAATTTGGAGTGGAATTAGGTGTAACTTTTCACCTGCAAACCAGCACCAAATGCTAAAAACGTCGAGAACCGCTTTAGTTGGCATTTTGAATGTGTTTAGCTTGTAAGCTCTTTGAAGTCTTGTGCGCTACTAAACAAATATAGTCTTCAAATGTTAGATTATTTTTAACTTTAAAACAATATTTTGTGTTTACAATTTCTATGGGTGGTTTCTTGACAACTTTGTACGGTTTAACAATCTTGATTTGTTTGCTAAAATTAAATTTGGTGCCAGAATGGTAGTTTATAAGATCACTTAATTAGTAGGGGATAAATAGTCTGTCTGGCTGTCAGCCTGTACAAGTTTTATCTTCCAATTGGGTTAGCCATTTTCCCAATTATTAATTAAATGCTTTTTTATATGTGGAAAAACTATTTTATCAATGGTTAGACTAAAATTATTATAATAAAACATTGTCAAGGGGACCGGGTCTGAGAGTTTTTTAAACAGATTTGGCTCTTGTTTTTTTGTTCAGTCTTGCCGCCAATCTACCAATCCCATTACATATCTAACACTTGTTTACCTCTTTTAATATTACTAGTAGGCTCTTAATTAAATATGTTTCTACAGCTAAAGAGTATGGGGGAAAACCTAGTCACGTGTCATTTGAAAATAATTCCTTTTACGAACAATAAGCATATATGTGTGTTTTTGTGTTTACGATTCAAATATTGTTTTCCAATTAAAACTGTCTGTCTGGATAATAATAAGTATTCCATTATATATTAATAAAAAACCCTTGTTTTCGAAAATATATAACTGATAAAACACAAAAAGTGGGTCAAATGAACATTCGTAAAAAATCAGACAAACAAATTGTGTCCCTATTATTTAATTTTAGCAAAAAAATAACTCGAACAAAAAAAAGAAAAAAAAATCATTAATAATTTGCTTAAATTATTATAAAGTGACAAGCCTTAAAAATAACACTTTAACCATATTATGTATCATATCATCACAAATTTTATATATCCATCATTTTGCTCTCTCTGTCCACTCCCTTAATTTATATTTCAATTGGTGAACTGAACTACAAAAAAAGTCCACTCATTTTTATGAAAACGTTCTCGATGTAAATGGTTCCTGATCTATTGAGAAGATTAGCTTCGCAAGAAGCTGTGTGACAAAGTAAAATTATCAATATACAATACAGGCATCCCTCTAATACATCACTAATTACATAAGTTAAGTAGACAGAACAGAAAAACTAAACATGACAGAGTTGATACATCGTAAAGATAATTCGTACATAAGATTCTACCTACATCACTGCTAAATGTTTGATTTACGTACCAAGTTATCTTTCAGTTTTTTTTATCTACAAAAAAAACTACAAGACAAGCCAATCTATGTACACTCTGTTATTCTGTGTTTGTTGTACATTTGTTTTAGTGTAGCTCAGTGGATAAATTTAACATAAGTTATTATTATGGCAGTGAACATGTGCTTTTTCTTCACTGAACCATGATGTATGAGTATCTAAGCACAAGTAAAAAATATACACCTGCTTTACTCACACATAAAATCTTAAACCCAACTCACAAATGAGAAGCATCTAAATTTGTTATATGAAACTCATTAACACATTTTTTTTCTAAAGGTTTACATCCCACGCAAATTTGTTCTATTTTAGTTACATTAGTTATTTATATACATGCGTATTGGACTTTAGCTTATTTTTGTTATCTAGATGCATAAGGGATGTAAAAATGAGACTAAGGTCAAGTTCTAATTTATCTGCACAAACTTATCAGTCCAAAAATATTGGGAATAAGTAGCTAAAGATCACTAACATTAACATTTTATGGATGTCTAATTTGCCAAATAATTATAAATGGTTAAAAGAGTATATTAAACTTGTTGCCTGGGTTACACATGCATTAATTTTTTTTGGGGTTAACATGTCAGTCTTTTCATTTTACTAGAAGATTTGGTTGCCAAGTTCCCAATGTATATTAATTTATCACTTTTATCATAAGTATCCTAACAACAGGATGTCCTATTCATTAAAGTACAACTAATAAACATTTTTTATTGAAAGTTTAATTATTTTTTTCTAAAATATGTCATTGTTCAAAAATTTCAAAAGAAAAAGAATGACAGTCTACGTTGCAGTTTGATTTTGGGAAGGAAACAGTTTAAAACTAGCTGTTTGAGAAATTATTTTTAGAGATATTTTTTTCAAGTTTAAAAAAATGTCAGCTTTAAATATTTCACCGGATTTATTACTAGACCCGATTCGGTTGCTACTAAACCCATTTATTCAACCTATTTTTGTGCCAGTTTTATATCTAGTTTTAGACTCGTTTGGGTTTATATTGTCGACGTGGTTTAGTGCGGATCGGGCAGCGGATGAGCAGAGAAGGGATGCCGTGGAACCGGAAACTTATGATTTTATTATTGGTATGGATATTTTAAAATAAAAATTAATTAGATTCTTAAATTGCCCCAAATTTATTTAATTAATTTTTTTATTGTTTTTTTTTCTCTCGAATGAATAGTTGGTGCTGGAAGTGGTGGCGCTGTAGTAGCTAACCGACTGAGCAAAGAATACACTGTACTGCTATTAGAAGCAGGCGGGGATCCGCATCCTCTCCAATTTATACCGGGAGTCGGGCAATTCGTTTATGCATTTCCGGAAGTTGACTGGATGCATAGATCGGTTCCTCAGAAATTTGCATCGCTAAATTCTGTCAATAATGTAATTAATTAAAAAATAAACAATGACACTAATTATTTATTTTAAAAGAAATTTATTTTAATAAATTTAATTTTAATTTAGGAATCAAGCTGGAATGCTGGATTTGGACTGGGAGGCTCTGGAAACATTAATTTAAGTGAGTGGTAAATATTTTAAATAAAAATGTGTTTATTTTTGGCGGGGCTGCAATTTTTTAAATTTTCCCGGTTTACACTAGTGATCCATTTAAGAGGTCATCATAAGGATTTCGATAATTGGGCAAAGATTACTGGAGATAGTAGCTGGAATCACAGTTCCGTAGTCCCTTATTTCAAAGCCCATGAAGATTATAACGGTCCCGGTGACCCTAACTACCATGGTTACTCCGGTGAACTTCGAGTAGAGGCCCCGGACTACATTGGCCTTGGTCCAGATTTCGTACGAGCTGCACAGGAACTTGGTTATCCGAATGTTGATTTAAATGGCGCTCCTTTTGATGAAGGATTTGATATTATCCGGTTTCCAGTAAAAAGGGGGGTTAGACAAGCACCCTATAAAGCTTTTCTAGAACCTGTCCTTCCCCGGAAAACGTTGACAGTACGAAGGTACGCCCAAGTTAATAGGGTACTCTTTCGAGATGGCACAACAGCTTATGGCGTTCAATATGATAGACATGGCAGAAAATTAACAGCGTTTGCAAGTAAAGAAGTTATAATAAGTGCAGGAACAATGGGAACACCAAAATTACTCATGTTATCCGGGATCGGTCCAAAAGCTCATCTGGAAACATTTGGGGTAGGATTTCACATCAAAAAATTTGAACTTCGAAACTTTCCAACAAAACCACGGAAAGTCCGTACCCAGTTCCCTATAAGATTTTGCATCCCCGTTTTTTAAATAAAAATTTCTCTAATAATTTTGTTCATTATTATTTTCAGATCCCCGTCCTATCCGATCTCCCAGTCGGTGAAAATCTCCAAGACCACCTCGGCGTCTACCTCAGCTACTTCCGCCTTTCCCAACCCCGCTCCGTCCTTCTCGAACGAGACCTCACCGTAACCGAATTCTCCGACTGGGTATTCAAAGGCACCGGAATCCTTTCCTCTCCCGGTTGCCAAGCCACCGGGGTCTTTTCCTCCACCCTCGCCCAATCCCGGGGGGAAGAAGACTGGCCCGACACCCAATTCTTCCTCTTCTCCTACGCCGCATTCCAAAATTCCGCCAAACACGTCAGCCGCCTATTCAACCTCAAAGAAGACGAAATCACCGACTACTACCGTCCCTCCATAGGAACCGATGGCGTCCACGTCATAGTCACCGGAAGTCGTCCCCTCTCCCGGGGAACCATCCGTTTAGGCGGAAGTAGCCCCTACGACAAGCCAATCATCGACCCAAACTATTTAGGAGATCCGAATCAAGTCGACTTCCAAGTTTTGAGGGAAGGTGTCCAAAAGGCGTTGACCCTCATGGAAAATACGACGACCTTCGGGACGAATTTAGGGGCCCGTTTTAACGATGTCGTTTTACCCGGCTGTGAGGAATTTAGATTTCGGTCGGATGAATACTGGGAATGTTTTATTAGAAGGTTTACAGTGACGCTACATCATCCTGTGGGTACAGCTGCTATGGGAACGGTGGTGGATAATAAGTTGAGGGTGAAGGGGATCAAAGGGTTGAGGGTGATGGATGCCAGTGTGGAGCCAACAATTACGGGGGTCAATACCCAAGCGGCGACAATGATGATTGCGGAGAAGGGGGCGGCGATGCTGATGGAGGAATGGAAATGGAGTGAAAATGATAGAAATAATAAAATTTAATTAGTTTAAATGATAAAGAGTTTTAATTAGTGCATTTAATGAATTTTATGGGTTGACTAAATGACTGAAAAAAAAATTAATTTATGATTGTATTTTTATTTAAATTTTTTTTAAATAAATTAATTATGATTTTAAGGTTAATTATGTGGATGAGTCATTTTATTTTTGTTCTGATAATTTTTTTTTTCGTTTGGCGTCACTACAAAAAAATAAACAATGAAATGAATGACCATGCAAACAAAATTCCACTACATGTACTACATGCACACGTATGTATAGCTATTTACATTTGATTCCCATTCCCATGCTATTCAATGGGAATAGTGAGTCATGCGAAAATTAGACCCAAAAAAACCTTGATTATATTCGATACACACGTTTCATAAAAAAATATTTTTAACCTTATTTTGCACGCTTTGTGGTTATTGCGTGCATAGCAATAAGCCAAGTTGGTTTTTTAGTCTAAAAAAGATACATACTTTGTTTGTGGTGGAGTTGGAAACGATGAGTAAAGCAACCAGACAACTCAGCTTAGCCAAAAGCTCTCTCATCATCGCAATCGCAACTCATCATCATATCAAATGGGAACGTTCATAAATGACGTCAGTACAAATAACATTGAAAAATTGTTTATGTATTTTTAAATGTGAGTTGATTATTTAAATATTTGTCTGTGGATAATTTTTTTGGGATGAGTAGATGAGTAAACTTGGGAGCCATTGGGATTATAGTGGTACATGATATGTGAACGGCCCCATAATAAATATAGAGTAGACTCATCGTTTGTTGAGTTGAGTAAGAGAATGCCGTCGTGTGCTGTGCTGATGTGCATTTTGATTTGATTTAAAAAGAATGACAAGACAGGAAGGATAGCACTAAAAAGCATCAGAGTAGAGAAGCACAGTCAACAAAACAGGTACAGCTGAGCACTTTATCTTTTTGAAACTTCACTTTTTTGAAACTTTCTATTCTAAAAGTAATTTAATTTATTTAAACAATAGTTAAAACAAAAATTGTGCTTCATTTAAATTTAAAGTGGACTGTAGTGCGTCTATTTAGTTCAGTTTAGAGAATTATTACAAAGTTTACAGTTTATAATTATTAGTTTTAAAGTCAAAATATTTGACATTTATAATTCTAAAATTTAATCGTGTTTAATAAATTAAGAGATTAAAAATAGTGAACAGTTAAACAATTAAAGGAACTAATTAAAAAATGGCATCACCAATGTACAATCCAGTAAGTTTTTTACCACATTTTCTATATCCACCAAACAACTAATTTACTTTTTATCCGGTTCAAGTTTAACTACTAAACTAAAATATTAATTAAGGTATTTTTATATGCGCAGCCTGTACCACTGAACGCCCCCATTCCCGGTGGCTGTCTCCCTGGCTCCCTAATCCGGATCCAAGGACGTGTCCTCCCCACAGCCCACTCCTTCGCCATCGATCTCCTCAGCTCCGACGACATCGCCCTCCACATCAATCCCCGCTTTTCCGAACAAATCATCGTCCGCAACAGCTGTATATCCTCCTCCTGGGGCACCGAAGAACGTCAAGGTCCCTCCATGCCCATATTTCCAGATCAAAATTTTGAAATCCTCATCCTCTCAGATCCCTCCTTCTTCAAGATCGCCATCAACGGTCAACACTTTTGTGAATTTACCCACCGAATACATCCGTTAGACCGAGTGAGCCACCTAAGGGTCCAGGGGGATCTGACCTTGACACTTGTACAAATTGAGGGAAGTTTAACTCAAACAAGTAGCTATGCACCTACAGCACCTCCAGTTGGAGGTGGAGGATATGGGATGGGGGGTGGAGGTGGTGGTGCCCTTCCTTATCCAACGTCAGGAGGAGGCTTACCCCAGCCTGGATTTAATATGCCCCCTACCGGGGGAGGAGGATACCCACCACCACCTCAACAGGCTTATGGAGGTGGAGGGTATCCACCACCAGCTCAAGGGGGAGGAGGCTATTATCCACCACCTCAGCAGGCTATGGGAGGAGGGGGTTATCCGCCTCAACAGCCAGGAGGAGGGTATCCACCTCAAGGGGGATATTATCAACCGGGAGGGGCTGGACCTCCTCAGGGGGGATATTACCAACCAGGAGGAGCTGCTCCTCCGCATCAGGGGGGAGGGGGAGGAGGAGGAATTATGGGGAGTGCGGGGAAATTACTGGCGGGGGGTTTAGCTGGAGTTGGATTAGCCAAAGTTGCTGTAAGTATCTTTTTAATTAATTAATTAGCCCTAATTTTAATTGGAATGAAGATTTAACTATTTAATTGGTTTTTAGAATAAAATACCTGGACTGGGAGGAGGCGGCGGAGGAGGCCATCATGGATATCCAGGGGGTGGAGGAGGTGGATATCCTGGGGGAGGGGGTCATGGTGGTGGAGGAGGGGGTATGGGTCCACTTGGAGGGATTTTGGGAGGTGCGGGGGCTTTAGGAATTGGAGGTGCCCTTGCTGTAAGAAATATAATTTTAATTGGTGAATAAATTTTTAAATGAGTGGTTAAAGTGGGTAATTATTTTAATTTGAAGGGATTGCTTAATTATTTTAGGGTAAGGCGATGAAGAAGGATAAGAAGAAGGGTAAGGGGATGATGAAGTATGCGCTTCCGGTGGGGGGTGCTCTGGTGGGCGGATATGCGCTGAAGAAGGGGATGAAAGGATTTGGGGGTCATCATGGACATCATGGAGGAAGTTCAAGTAGTAGTTCGAGCAGTAGTGAAGAGGAGTAAAGTTAATTGTAAGAGAGTTAATGAAATTAAGTGTCTAATTATGGGGCAATTAAGTAATTTAATTGGAAACTTTAAGAGTACTTAAAATGGTCTGGTCTTCTAAATGGCTTTAAATAGCAAGCTGTTCATAATATTCGACAATCTTGTGAAATTATAATAAATTAAATACAGAGTATTAAGTTAAGTAATTACTTAAATCGTAACATTAATTATATAAGTTAAAATATGGTTTGTACTTGAGTCGATTGTGAGTTTAACTGGCCATTTAAATGGTTGTGCATTTGTTTTCTACTGCTCCCTTACCGAAAATAATTATATCCGGAAAATATTATGTGTAAAAATTTGTACTTAAAGTGAAGTTAACTAATCCGAATTTTATAAAGAACAAAATAATTATCATTTAAGTTTTTGTTAGCATACTTAATACCAAAGATTAACTAACTGATAACCATAATTAATCAAATTCTGGATAATAATCGTAAATTCAAGTCTGGATATTCGTCCACGATGCTTCTCTAACAGTCTGATATTCAATCAAGCACTTATCTATATGTACTTATGTACTATGTACAATGTACATGTATACCTATTGGAAATGGATAATAATTTTTTTAAGGAAAAAAAATAATATAGTATTTTTTTGTACAAAAGATTTCCATGTATATAAACTTGTCTATTAATTTCTCATAATGAATTGCATGTCAATGAAAAAAAAAACTACAAATAAATATATAAAAAAATCCAAACTGGTTTTCAGAACAGAAATACTTGCTGTGCATTTGTACATATGCATGTTATGGTATAAATACATGCACAATTTGTATCATGGCTTCATTTTCAATACAAAAATATACAGAATTTAGATTGAGTTAAAAGAATGACCTTGAAGTATAGTTTTTCTGTTCGTGAAACACGGATATCAAACCACATGCTATTTCTGTTCATTATTCTATTCATACTTCATGTATACATAGTACGCAGCAGTAGCATTGCGTTTCTCCTTTCAATTTTTCTCGTGATATTTTTTTTTATTTATAAAATTAAAATGAATCAAAATTTTAAAAGAGATCAAATTATAAGTTGGTTAAGTTTAGTGACAAATGTGAGTATAATTTCGCTACTAACCGAACTATATTTTAATATCAAATCTGGTGACGAGAACTCCATTGAAAATCAAACATTAGGAAAAAATGAATGGGATCAATACTTCGGATTATTTAAACGTGCAAAATATTTGTGGAAAATGGGACAATTCTATTTCAAATGGATTTGGACAAGTAGCAGCAGAGAAAACAGTGCTCTAATAATTAGAAAATAATAAATGTCAAATTTAATTATTAGAATTACAAAAAACGTTCAAATTTTTTCCCTTAATCGTTTATTAAACCAATTTTTTAAATAAATAAATCGGTCGATATTTCTTTTTTTATTTAAATTTAAATTGTGTCCTTATTTTATTTTATTTTACATTTTTGTATGTTTAACAGCAACATTCATTAACGTCAAAGTAGCCCCACAATTAATTAAAATATCAACAATCGCCAAACTCGTTCTCCCACAAACATGTCTTATCAACCCAATCGCAAAACCAATTTCCGGACAACTCCCCAACAACCTTTTATCCACCTCCCACCCCCACCTCCAATTTCTCCCTTCCCCCCCAAATTTCCTCCAAAATACCTTAAACCTCTCCCCATTCCTATTCGGAATTGCCGCCAAAGTCGTCAACAGCATTGCCCACAAAATCCCCCCAACCGCAAGCGCCACACACGACAAATACACTAAACACGGAACCTGATCATACATCGTAATTACAATTAAGACTAACCACGCAAATATCACTACGCCCATTCCCGTAACAATTCCCAGAAAAGTTTTATTAAAGTCATTAGCAATAAAGGTTAAAATTTGTAAAGATTTATACAAAATTAAACAAGATCGAAATTTATTTTTCCAAAATAACCGCCTCGATAAGATTATCGCCCCATCTAAAGTGGTTATCATCACGATTAAATTAAAAGATAAAAATACTACAACACCATAACCGGTTATTAGAGCAAATATCCCACCACAGCTGATATCCCAAACTAGTGAAATAAAATATGGAACTTTGAAGTTAATTAATTTAGTGAAATTTAGATAAATGTGTTGTGAAATTAAATGCAGGAGATCGTATTTTCGAAATATTGGAACTCCACCAATTAGTAAAGTTAACGATAGTAAACCGGATACAAGGCAGTAGACGAATAGTTCCATAGGTTTTGGGGCAATTTGAAATATATTGAAGGTGTATTTATTTTGAAGTGGGGGAATTATAATTGGCGCGAGTTTAAATCGTTGGGTGACTAGGTAACACATTTGGGGAAGATTTTGGTTTATGGAGAGGATTAAACTGTGGAGGATTATACAAGCGGAGAGTAGGGTTATGTGGAAGAATAATTGTTCGAGGTTTCTATTCATTTTGGATACTGAATATAAGTAGAAAATGCGAAATAGGCTGAAGAGGAAGAGGATTCGAATGATATAGGTTACAATAGACCATAGTGTATGGCCGAAGGGTGATTTTGCGAATAGGGGATTTTTTTCGAGGGTGATTAGTGGGTTGAGTAGTGGACCAGGTTTTAGGAAAATGATTCGATAGGGGAGGAGACTTGAGGAGATGTGATTTTGGAAAAAGAATTGGACGTTGAGACAACCTCGAAGTAAAGCCATGTTTAAAGGTTGGAGTAAAAGGACTGGTTTGTAAAATAGTTTTCAAGGTAGTTCTGGAAAAAAACGGATATAAATTTTGGGAAAGGTCAATATTTAAAATAATAAAAAGGGTTTAAAATTATAGGAAATTAAAATATAAACTGAAAAGAATATACAACTTCATATATATTTAGGTTACTAAATTCATATTTTGATGGGTGTATTATTATTACCCGTTCAATAAAGTATATAGCTTACACTTAATATTGGTCTGTTTCATAACTCATTGTATTTCGTAACGATTTACAAAGTGTACCTATACGCTGTAGAATTACTAAATTTGTGCTAAGTTTGTGGTTATAAAAATATTTCATCACATATTTATTTGGTGAAAATAAAGCAATTTAAAAATATGTAAGGATCGTGCGACAATGAAAAATAAATAGGCACTTGACCTTTTACATGTAAAGTAATATGCAATTTACAAAATCACAATATATAACTACCTAACTAATTGCGTAGCTTAGGTAACTAATATTTTCGTAATAAACATTTTAGCTCGTAGAATAACAAGTTTGGGTATAAATAAAGCGTTTAAATCGAAATAGCTAGTTTAGAGAATATTTGATAAACTGCTAATTTAAATGTTAACGTTAAAATAAGCCATTATTTAAATTTCTATTTAAGAAGTGTAATCATGAGTTAAATAGGGTGTCATATGTGGAAACGTTTCAATCGATATGTTTCGTTTGCTATGAGGTACCTACTTTGGAATTTAAGCGAGGCTAAGAAACTATTGGATACCCGGGAATTGTACTTGTCTTCTAGTAATCTAGTATACCAGCTTTATATTACAATTCGGTAGAGAGAGAGCAAGCAAAGCATATATTTTAGACGAACAAACGGAAGATTTAAGAAAGAGTACATCTTCCGTACTAACATTGTCAAGACCTACGTCAACAATTTTGGCACAAAAAAAGGTTTAAACGAAAATAGCAGATTTGGTACAAATTTATTGAACAGTTTAAATTTTCGCGAGAATTGAGCTATTTTAAAACTTTCAGTTCTAATAAAATCTTTTGTGAGGGACATATAGTTTCAAAAAGTGAAAACGTTTCGATCGATATTAGGTCCCTACTTTAGTTTTTAAGCGAGGCTAAGAAATCATTGGATACCCGGGAATTGTACTAGACTATCTTGCTTCAATCTACTAAATCATTTTTTAATATAGTTTGAAAGAGAGAGAAAGCAGAGCATACAATTTGGAAGAAATGGAAGATTTTGGAAAAAATTAGACGTTCCGTTTGCTACATAGCTCGTTAGTGTCCCCGATCATCCTTAACATTGAACATTAATAGAAGAATGTAAACGTGTAATTTAGAAATACACAATATGTATATGGCTAACTAACAACTTTGGTACATCAGAAAACCTAAATTACGTATAAAACTTAATAAAAAATATCGGATTTAGAACGTACTTGCTCAACTCTGTATTTAGGTGTTACCGTCAAAATAAATAACTCATTTTTTTAATTTCAGTTTTAATAAAAGCTTTTGTTAGGTAAATAGGGTTTCATATAAGAAAACAGTTCAATCGATATTATACGATCGCTATTACGTGCCTACTTTCATATTTAGCGAGGCTAAGAAACTATTGCATACCCGGAAATTGTACTCTTCTTAAATGCTTCAATCGTTTAAATAAGCTTTTTAATATAGTTCTAAAGAGAGAGCAAAGCATATAATGTAGAAGAAGAAATTGAATGTTTTAGTCTGTTTCTTTCTACTTCGAACCATATTAAAAGCCGATATACTAGATTGAGGCATTAAGGACTAGTACAATTCCGAGGTATCCAACGATTTCTTAGCTTTGCTATATAAAAACTATCAAATATTATCGTTTAAAAGGTTTTCACAGTCAAACGATATTTTGAATTTTGGGGCCTACTTTCTTGTTTAGCGAGGCTAAGAAACTATTGGATGCACATGATTTGTACTAGTCCTTAATGCTTCAATATAGTTCGGAAGAGAGAAATCAAAGCATATAATTTATTAAGTGAAATGGAAGATTTTGGAAAAAAGTACAAATTCCGTGAAAGGAATGCCAAGTCGTTGAACAAGTTTTGAGCAAACATAAAACGTTAAAACAGAAATATGACGATTTGGAAAATATTTGCTGACCTAATAATTTTTATAGGTAAGTATGCCATTTTTTAAATTTCAGTTTTAATAACAGCTTTGTGAGTTAATTAGGAAAGTTAAAACTTTTCAATCGATATTAAGTGCCTAGCTTTTTATTTAAACGAGGCTAAGAAACCGTTGGATACCCGGACATTGTACTACACTCTAATGTTTCAATCCAGTACATCAGCTTTTAATACGGTTCGGAAGACGAAAAAAAGCTAAGCATACAATTTAAAAAGGAGAAATGGAAGATTTTTGAAAAGAATATTTTCCGCTTGTATTACCGAGTTCCCCGATCATCGTTTTCCCTGAGACACAGCAGCCAGCATGTGGAAAAGTTTGTTTGTGGGAAGTACAGACAGATGCGTACTTTTTAGTGATTCCATTTAAATGTAGGTGTATGCAACTGACAGTAGACTAAAATGAAAGAAGACTAAAGGGAAAGTAGATAGTAGCCAGAGTAAAAGTGAGATCGGAAGTTTCTTCCTCCTCATTCTGCAATAAACTTATGTATTTAAGAGTGTCTCTAGTACATATTGTGATCGATATTTTAAATAGAGCATAATAGATTTTGAGGAGTAAAGGAATTTCTACTAAAATAGCACACAATGTCAAGTTTAATACAGTTCAGAATTTAATAACTTCAGATAAGCATAAACAGGTTTGAAATAAGTTTGTTATTTAGTTCTACAAAGTGTAGAAAACAAGGTGTGATTTTTAAATAGGTTAAAAAACAAATATTTTGTTTAAATTATATTATCGTAACAATAAAACTATGCTATAACCAATATGTCATAATCATGTCTAGAAATAAAGGTAAAAAACAAGCTATTAGGACCTTTTAATATAACATTTAGCTTTGGCATTCGCTGAGTTATAATTACAATTTTACAATCGATGTAATTTTACATAAATGGCAAAAATAAGTCATTTTTCTTAGAATATATGTATACTATTACTTTACAAAGTTAAAATCAAAAACTATAATGATGTAACAATATATTTGACATTTATTTGGGAATATAAGTATGTGTAATGCTTACTTATATTACTCTTATATATCTCAATTTAAGCATAACTACCAAACATGAAGGACCATACCATGTTTTTTAATATTAGTTTTATAATAGTTTTTTGTAGTGATCCAAAGCTAACAAATGTTTAAAAAACACGTGTAATTGATTTTTTGTCGATATCTCTACAATTTAGTTTAAATTTTAGGTATTTCTACAAGGTTTGCTTAAAATTGATTAGATTTTTAACCACATTAAATATTTTATACTTTTTAGCTTGTTAGCAAAGTAGATATTTTCTTGGTTCGAATAGACAGATAGTCTTACATTTGACCTATCACACCAGTTCTACAGTTACGTTTTCCTATACCACGTTTGACTAAGTATTCGATTCAACCCTATCGTAAAAAATCCTAAACCTTACCCTTGGAATCCCTTAAACTGAATCCCTTAATCTGAATCCCTTAAACTGAATCCCTTAATCTGAATCCCTTAAACTGAATCCCTTAAACTGAATCCCTTAAACTGAATCTACATCCAAATGAAAATCTTATCCATACACAAAATGTCGCTAACACTCGGATTTTTAAAAGTATTTACAATTTGGGCTTATATATTCCCACTTCCATATACACTCAACCTTCAAGAATATTGTCTCTGTTCCAACTCCTTATATCAAACCAAATTACATCAAAAATTTCGACTGTATTTTATTGCAAAAGGTATATTCATCTTCTTTCCTTTTATCTCCTGCCATTCAATATGGTTATTTCGCCACTGGAAAACATATACTATTTATATTATGGAAGAAGCTATATTCTACTGTGCCAATATTCTTACCATCTTAATCACTCTCTCGCTTTATATCCTATTGTTTTTCAAACATCTCGAACTAACATATATTGTAAAAAAGGTGTACCCTTGTTCCAGAAAGTTGCATTACTTATAATTTAGTTAACATTCCATGTTTTGGAAAATATCTATTAAGACAAATTTCGGTTTACTTGTTCGCCATAACTGTATTTTAGTTGCTCCTGGCTTCTTCTTTGCACCATTTGCAAATAAATTCGATCCAATACAAATTGTTTTGGGTAGTTCAACTTTTGTAAAAATATTTGGTGCGATATACTATGCACTGCTTATAGTGCCCGCAACAATAATTATTAACACGTTTGTGCTACTTGTAGTTATAATAAGGAAAGGTCTCTTAAAATATACATTAGACTTGTACACTCAACATGCAGCCGCCCGAATGTTTCAAAAATATTATCTAAGATATCTCATAACACCGATATTAGTTACCCTGGGAAACGAACTACTTACTTCCGTATATATGGTTCTTATAGATTCCATTTGCTTGTTAAAAATGTAAATACAATTCAACACTTATCCCAAAAATGTTTTAGCTAAAACCACAAGATTAATGAATGCGTATACTGTTATTAAAAATTATTATAAAATAATTGTTATATTTGTATTACAGTTATGTTTTCAATGACGAATATTTTTAAGCAGTATTTTAAAGCACACAAATTATTTTATTAAAAACTCCTTTCCTCCAAAAAAAATCTGTGATGGTCTATAAAAATATCGATGACAATATGAACTATAGATACTGTTAAATACATGGGTATATTGCACTTATTTCCACTTGAACTTTTGATGTTTGTTCTTAACTTATTACTTTACGACTTAACATGTTATTACAAAATTCAGTTATTTACTTGGCCCAAGTTGGTAGATAGCCATGTATTGGGGTTTTGTAAATTGTATGATTTATTTTACGGTTTTATAATTACTTGTATTTGAAGTCTAAATAAAATAAATTACATAGTTATTATTTCTACGAAGATAATTTTCATAAATTGTGACACAGCCTCCCATTTAATTAGTTTTTTTATATTAGTGGAGTAAAAAATTCATAAGTACACAGCTAATATTACATTTGAACAAAACTTGTGGTAAAACATTTGTAAAAAATTGTATAGATATTTTTTTTATAAATAGTGGACACAACTTAGAATTTAAAAAAAATGTTCTTATTATTTATAATGTAGTAAGATTGTCACAACTACACAACCAACAAATATCTTAAGTAAAACTTGTATTAAACATTTGGGTAAAACTTCATATATACGTATAAGTGTTTATGGTAATATATGTGAAAAATATACGTATATATTGATTTTTAGAACTTGAACTTGACCTAAAAACGCAGTATTATACGTATATGCAAGTTAAACCTTGACATTGTGTGTTATTTTAGTACAAACTCATTTCTTCCCTAAAAATGTGTTATAGTCTATAAAAAATATCGATCACAATATATGCTTGAGATACTGTTAAATGCACATAGACATATTGCAGCATCTGTTGCAAAAAACATCTGTCACTCTCACTATGGCTCCTTCAGCATCTATCCTACTTTCACTTGAGTAGACCTACGTTCAAAAAATAATCAATAAAATGGACGCATCTGTCTTTAATTCGCACAAATACCTGTCGGAAAATTTGCGACTGGAACTCGGGGAAAAGAATGATCGGAGAAGTCTAGTCAGTTGTATAAAACATGAAGAATGTACTTTTTCCAAAATCTTCCGTTTCCCCTTCCATACATTCCGAACTGTATTAAAAAATGATTTAGTAGATAAGAAAGTAGGCATATAATACCAATAGAGTAATATTGATTGAAAGGTTTTCACTTATTAAACTATATTTTTCTCACAAAAGATCTAATTAAAACTGAAATTTTCACAAAAAAACCAAACCAACAATGATTTTAAATAAAACTTGTAGTAAAATATTTGTGCAAAAATAGAAAAATATCCAAAGTTTAAATAGTATATATGTGTAAAAATGTATGTATATGTATGCACGTATATATTGATTTTGAGCACTTGAACTTGGCCTAAAAACTTACGAGGGATGATATTCAACCTATAAGTTCAGATCGGCTTTATATTTTGGCCATAGTTAGGTACTAATATAAG
>JAQFZH010002376.1:0-16807 GCA_034695485.1 Entomobrya nivalis | reverse complement strand
ACATATACGCTCATATACATCACATCTTTCGCCGCAATCGGTAGTTGCATATCAGAATTTTACATTCTTCTCGTTTGCTTTGTTTTAGGTACATAAAACAATTTGATGCGTTTCTGGTTTCATCCCAAGTTAAAACATTTTTAATGCACCTGGTAAACATTTTTATTGTTACAATCATTTTAAAAGTTAAAATGCACAAAAAAAGAAAGAAAATGACACTTTTATCACCAAAATCTTTCCTTATGCACGTGATTTACACACGTCATATACCATATACTATACTTTGGTTGCTTTTATAATGCCAACATGTGGATTTAATCTGCTACTACAAACAGATAATTTCACAAGATAGTGTAGCCTTAATGTTCCATTCATTCAGCACAAGAATAATCAAGTTTCAATTATTTGGCGACTCATTCATAAGCTGTTTAAAAATTCAAAGGATAAAGAACACTTTTTGTTAACTTCAAGAAAGACGTCATGAATATTATTATTATGATTACCATTCCTATTTATGGCAGGTAGACAGAGTTGAACTTTTTATTATTAATAATGATATTTGCAATGCAATGCCAATACCAGTCTAATGTATAAGCCGAAATAATATAAATATAACGACTAATAAGCCTTCATTAGTATAAAAAAAAGGTTTATTCATTATTTGACGGTGCACATATGAACACAAACAGTAGCATTTACTTAGTTCATGATATGAATTCGCATTACCTCTAACTCTATATTGTCGATTCTCAGAACCTTGTGCTGATTACAGAGAGTACTATGCACGAAAGAAAAGTTAAGCACGCCAGGGCATGGGCCACGCCAACAACAGACAAAACTTCTCAACGGATGGGCTTCACTCAGTGTAGCTATCTCGAGTACATCAATTTTTAATGTTTACGCAGAAGACAGAAAGAATACATGTTACCTGAACTTGTGATTAAAAAATAATTTCATACTCTTTTCTCTCTAATAACAATAAAGATAAGTATAGAAACCACGAAAGACCACAACCGAAAATATGAGCGAAGAAAAAAATAGACTATATTACAATAATGCTAAACATAAGAATTGTGATATGAATGCATTTAGTAACTCAAAATAAAGTATGAAATAATAAATATACTCAGTTTTCATACAGCCCGAGAGATTTTTCAAGAATTTAGATATTTTTAAAGTATAGATCAAGGAACATTTAAGAACCCTTTAGGGAATTGCCACGTGCATAAACAAAATGTATACTAAAAACAGTAGCCAGGAAAATATTTATGTATTAAGTAATTATAACAATGCCAGACGAATTCATTAGGTGCTTTCACATTAACTTTTATGCAGTTCCACATAATATGTAATGAAATCATGTACGTGTCTTGTCCATCTTTATCAGTCATTTAATTGGTAAGCTTAGGGCATCTAACAATGAATACGACTGTATTGCATTGTAGCGAGCGACCGATTTATTGCAGAAATCGAAATGATTTTTATACTGAGACTTGTTTTCCATTTCACTTTTGTTCTGGTAACATAACAGCTTCCACTTACGCAACACTTACTTGATATACACAATATGCAACACTTTTTGGCAAAGTTAACATGTCCCGCCCTTCCTTGCCACTATCAATCGCTAATCAGCTAAGTAGACGAGAGGATCTCGATAGTTTCTTTTCTTTTTTACATTACACTGCAATAAAATGCTTCATTTCTACTTAATCTACACCATACAACTTTCATTTTAATCTGATCTGTATAAAAATAGCAAAAGATAGCAAACAGTATAGATAATGCAGCCATTAACCAGGCTTTTATATATTTGTATGTATTTTGTACACACAACACAATTTCCAACCCAAGCACCCCATAAGCCATATATACCTTGTGTGAAGATTTGCTGAGTAAAGACAGTATAAAACACATCATTCTTTTCTTACCGTCTCCGTCAAGACATGATATCGGCTAGACACGAGACATCATTGAAGCACAAATTTAATGAAACAACTATTGCCTAATGAATTTAGTACAACTAAATAAAAAGTACCAAATCGTGTTTAATTAATCCTTCGCAGCAATTATTACGTGAACTTAATAAAAGTAAAAATAAAATATTTGTTATGCGAGTTTTTTATAGAAACTTTACTATATATTCTCCCACATAACTTAACTATTAGACACATGCAATATTATAACGTAATTTCATTAAATTCGGTAATAATTATTTCCTTGTGCATTTCTTTTCTGTAAATGATAATCTAGCCAGATTGCCCTTCATGAATATTTTTATATTTTCTTCTGCATTTAAAAAGACAATCTTTAATCTTCAAAGCTCTTGATTAAATCAACTCAACTGAAAAATCAAGATTTTCAATATCAATGCCCACGCAAACTTGTACTCTTCCAGCAAAACATATCTTCATCGTACTTTACTTTTTAGATGTTACATTATTCTCATTTTAATCTTATCAAATTGGGATCTTTGAGAATGGAGGATGAAGTACATTGTACTTTTTGATGATATATGGTAGAAAATTCTTGTTCTTTTCTACAATCATTTCTTACCTCCTTTACTTATCATAGTTACTACTTGTATATATAATATACAGTCACATATCACAGTGTACACGAACGGACAGATATGGTTATGTAATGGACGATACGTAGGCAGTCTTGTCTAAAGATTGCAATCGCTCTTGTTGAATTAACTTTAGCCTTTGATCGTAAAATTTAGATATCACTACATCATACATACATTTTTTTCGTCAGTAAAGCTACGATCGGAATCAGTTATACATTATCCACAATAATATCTACATTGATGTTCCCACTATATAACACATCAGTACCCACTACAACATTAAATAGAGATTCAATTATTTCATTCTCTCTCATAAAATTTCGTTTCTCGATTGCTGATGGTGGTGGTGATGACTCATTACAAGCAGCCAAGTGATGCCTGTCACAACAGTCCAATTCATGTAACATATTCCAGGGATTCATAAAAAAATCCTACACTTTCCTACGTCGTCTCTTTATCCATATTCTCCACTTTTCATACGTCATTCATGATATCACATCGTCTCAATGTGGAAAGCGAGATTATGATGACAGCTCTACATCACATTTTTCACTTATGTTTACTTATTTTATTTGTGTTAGGTGTGTAATGTGAAGTAATGAATGAAGCATGCGGAAACTGTTCAATATCTTCAGTTTCAAATTGGCAGCATCATTGATTCGGATGGAAGATGAAGGTTGTGCGGTGCGTTAGAAAAATTAACAGTTCCACGCAATTTTCATGTATAAACATAAACTTGTGCCAATATTTTGTAGACATTCATGATTACCTACATTGCATTGCCTTTCATTGCTTTTTGTGCATCAGCAGAGTAAAGTACATAAAGTATATAATTTTATGGCTAAACTATGAAGTCCATCGACAGAGAGGATCTTCATCGTTATTATCATACTTATCTAACATTTAAAATGCCTTACTTATTTTCATCATATCATATCTCTTGCATTAACTTGATGATACGCATACCAACATCAGTATGGAATTTTTGAAGTTGTAAAATGAGTAATGTAGAATAAATTTTAAGTATTTCCCAAAATCCCCAATCCTCATAATAATGATGTATGTTTCACAATTTTTGCCTGATATTTCATATACTTCATTTTTGTATACCAACTTAGAAAATAACTTCCAAGCATGTTTGTAGTAAATGAGCATGAGGGCGGTAAAATAGATAACTTGTCTTATCAGGAGCAGCATCCTCCGTGGAGAAACGTCATGTCTTCTTCTTTTCCTATTCTAATGAAGGATTGTGGTTTGTAACCTCCTTCAATTACATTTTTAGGTGTTATTAGTCATTAGCATGCGATGATATTCGTGGTTGTTCCTTTTCATTTTGGTGCTTTAAAAAAATTGCATTCACAGAAGGAAGCAAACTTATGTACATAACATGCACAAAAAAAGTTATTATTTTAACCAGTAAAAGTTCAAGTGAAGCAAGTAAACCATATGCATCTTTAATATACTCACCCTGCACACCTACAATAAAGGATTAGAGCAAACTTAGTAAACATATTTTATTTCCTTTTTGTGCACGACTCACATACATATACTTTGAAATGATAAAAATCAGGAGAGAATGTCTCTTTTTTTCTGTTGAGTGCTGATATCATGACGAATATGGTTTTTCATTTTTTTGTACAATGTTCTTTACTGGATGCATGTATGACCTCTCTCTATGAAGTTAACTACACAGTGAAGTTGAAGAATTGAGGTCCATATACAGAAAATATATACCTGAGTGTCAGAACACAAAAAAACATACCTATTATTATGCATGCATTAAAGTTTGTTTGCTTAATGTGTACATAATATTTATAAGTATGCATAAAAATGAGATGTAAAAGTTCTCTATCCTCGTTTGCTTTTACTTCGTACAAAAAACATACATACATCCTACCTATGATATGTTGCAAGAAGAAAATGCTCACAATTCAAAACGATTATGATAAGAGCCACAAAACAGCCATATCACAAATTCGTATTCTTACATTTGTAATTAGTTGCTTATTGTATTGTACAGTGATCACTGAGCACACATAAAGATGCGTATTGTATAATAAACATGTATTCAATGTATAATGAATGTCAATGTTTGATGACTCCGGTTTTGTGGATCAAGTTCACTTTACAAGAAAATCATTGTGATCATCAGCTCATGTGATGTATAAATATTATTAAATCACTCACTCAACTCAATAAACTCTTTCTGTTTATTTGAACACATGCGTGTTTTAAACACATGTAAAGTGTTGTACACTTCAGTCAAGCAACAAGTCAAAAAGTCTAATAATATGTAAATTAAACAAGTCATCTAATATTCATGGCGAAACATATATATATACATATTGTACGATACCCGTCGTCAGTGGAGCAATTATACAAAATTATTATAGAGACCTGAACGGTCATTGAAACTCATTAATGAATTGTTATCCTTGTCTTCCCTTTTTTTGTAAGCTGTTATAATGGCAAGTCTTAAAATCATGACAAAACAAGGGTTAAATCTACGAGTCTGCATTTTTATTTCTTTTTAAGACTTATGTGTTTTAACTTTCATAAATAATGAGCCCTCTTGTTTTAGGCTTAGTAGATTCAACATCATCATTACTGACATCAATATAAAAAACAATTTATTTTCTGCCTGCATACATACATCTCTTCTTATTACACCAGATATTTGTCACCTTTCCCCAAAAAAAGACTGTTTAGTTAAGTATCAGACGAATGATCAGTCTAGACTCAAGTCTCGCCATTAGTCACAAAAAAGTATCAAACCCTTTTTTCTACTAATAACAGTGGTTCATCGTTAAAAAAAGAGAAACAAAAGATTCGATCGGTGATCAGATCTGAAAGCGCATTCCATGAAAATATTGATGCAGCATGACTACAAGATTTAGTATGAAAAAGTATACGAAAGTAACACAATTTTCTTTTCTTTTCCTCTCGTTCCGATCAATTTAAAAGGGCGCTATAGGATCGCACAAGAGTTTCCGAGAACTGACCTATTAATTTTTCAGGTTGCTTGTCACGTATATATCACTATTCGTGCAACGCGGACAAGAAGTAAATGTAAGCAAGGGTCAAACACATGGTGATCCTTATTGTTGTTGCACTTGTTGTTCAAGCTAATCAGCAGGTGTCTAAATTTTCCTTCCTTCTAGTAAAATAAATGATTATCTCTCCCGTTCTTGTTGTTTCTTTTTTCAATGTGTTAAGTTGAAATAAAGTAGTGCCTTCTGAACTCACACTAAATGTATGCGTATTTCGTGTGTTTTTGCTTTGACAAGTGCCAACACACTTTTACTAAAAAGAGATAACATATATTGCAGCCCAGCCTTAAGCCAAGTACAAATAAAGAGAAAAGAAAAACAAATCTCTCGTGTGGCTTATGATGATGACGATGACGAAGACGACCACGATGATTGTCTACAAGCAAATTTATACCAGTTGAAAGAAAGCAATATATTATATTGTAAGCTAATGAAAAAGAGGATTATTAGCGATTGTGTGGCTACAAACAGCCTGAATGTATGCAAAGCATACAGACATGCAAAAAAAATTATAGGAAAACTGGTCTTCAGGTTTGGTCACGATAACTTGAGGCATTTTCATTCAACTCTTTCTTCATCAAACTCTACCCATACACCCACACATTTCCTATTCGGATAAAGAACAAAAACATGACGACGACGGACAATGCATTACTGTAGCACACATGTATGGCTGTCCTTGTACTTTTCTGCTCGATTCTCCCTTTTCAATGTTTTCTAAATGCACTTGTAATCTGATAGTAGAGGACATTTAATACGATTTTTTTCACTCCGCAACAAACAATGAACGAAGGGAAGGAAAGATTCAGTAACAGTCATATAAAAATAAGTTGTTTGTTATTATGCCTTGAGTTTTTTCACCTGTCAAATAAAACTCATATGCATACTCATATATATATATATATATGTATAAGTATGCAAAGCAAGAAAATGCAAACATTCGCTTGCTGTTTTTTATTTCGAAATTTGTGTACGAATTTATTTTCAATTCATGCATGAAAATGTTATATGCTTTTGTTGTATTCTGCTTGGCCCACACCGTATCATTAACTCCCCCGTATCACCACCACCGTCAGTAACTGCATAAATATATAGCAGATTATGATTATAGTCAATCACTGCAACACAACCTACATTTATTCAATATGTGTGTATATAAGCTAAACAAATCAGGTTACGGCCACGGAGAGCAAATTTTTTTTTACTTGCACAAATACATATACATATGTGAGTACAATTGTTCAAGACACAAAAATACAGTGCGATTTTTTGTAAACTATACGTAAACACCAAACTAAAGCTTAATTTTTTGATAAATAAAAATAACAATAAAGAGAGAAAAAAATGGGAAATTTACATCAACTAATTGTAAGTAAAGCTGAAAACATTGGAGTAATCCTCCTGTAATAGTTATGGAAGCTCTTCTCACTCATTCAGACGCTCAAGAGCTACACAACTACATATGTCTACGATCATTCTTCGTATTCTTCCTTTACCAAGTTAACACTCAAATAACAGAGGTTTAAACTCATAAAAAGCATTCTGCACGTGCAAAGTGAATAATGGCAATAATAACACAGCGCCATTAAACTAG
This sequence comes from Entomobrya nivalis, assembly GCA_034695485.1. Lineage (NCBI taxonomy): Eukaryota > Metazoa > Arthropoda > Collembola > Entomobryomorpha > Entomobryidae > Entomobrya > Entomobrya nivalis. The sequence continues at coordinate 9,594 of JAQFZH010002376.1, read as the reverse complement.
CAGCGAACAACAATCGTCTTGCAAAGTAACAGTTGGCGGTTGTGGTGTGGTATGTACCTTCTTGTATTGCACTATATGGTTACACTCTTGTATTATAGTCTGAGAGGTGTAAGTAAGTAAACACATCTGCTTAACCTTACAAAAAGTAAAATGCACACCGAAAAAAAATCGCTGCACACATCAGCAACTTACTACAATACAGCATTTACAATTATCCATATATAAATAAATAAAATACACACACAAGCCAACGGCATCAACACACTCGTTGCAGTTTATCAAAAACCTGAATGTAGGCCAGTGAGAGAGAGACCAACAAACCAAAGCCGATAAAATGGTAAATCACTTTTGGATGGAGGAGTGTGTATATACCTGGGATTAATAATATGCTTCATGTACGGTAAAACTTGCATTGGGGTGGCGGTGGTGGTATATATATAATATTACAAATATATTTATAATTATACTTAATATATACTTGTGTCCACTTTGTTCCTTCAACTTTGATTTTATTTCATTTAGGCATGATTTGATTTGACATTATGAAACCACCCAGCTATGGCCAGTAAATGAGTAAAATGACATATCACATCAGTGCATTAGACACTCTTCCAAAAAATATAATAAAATGAGATTGCATTGGAAAAGAAAATTATCAATTTACAAGGATAATACTGCATTTATATTTTACGAGTCTATGCAAATGCATTTCTTATTCATGAAATTTCCTTTCAACTTTCATCTCAATTGTCCCTAAGCTAAATGGATGCACTGATGCGTGCAACTGATAGGCGTGTAGCAGGCGAGCTTATGGCAAAAAACAAAATAGGGCGCTATCAGTCAGTTATGATTCGCAAAATAAAATAGCATCTTTAAAAATCTAATAAATTGTTTCGAGGAACAATATTTTGAGAGCCTAGATAATTCCCTCAATAGTAGATAACAGGATAGTTGCTCGTCTGCTCCTAAAGAATAAAGAATTCATATTATGATGATGATTTGAGCTTGGTAGATGCAAGTTAGTTTTTTATAACGTGGAAGATATGCTTTTGTAAAAACTTTTTTTTCTTCTAAGTAGTGTTGCTGACGCTGACACTCATTGTTACGTTAGAATGAAATAGAATTTGTAGGTGTTCCTACTTGCTACTGGTTTGAATTGCAGAAGCAGACAACAGAGAGGTTTGATTCAATGAGCATTTGAGCATCATCATTCTCTGCTTTGCACTAGGCGTTTCTTGAGTACTGTTAATTGTTGCTTCCTATTATTACTCGATTACTAAATATTTGTATGGACGATGGAGAGCAAAGTGAATGAATAAAGGTTCAGCAGATCTCTTCTTGAATGAAATGTAAATGTGAATGAAACTACCACTATACCTACATGCTTATGGCGTGTAGCGAAAGTTTCGCTACGTGAAATGGTTAGCTTATTGTTGTATAATGCGATATGACTAGGATGATTTACATACTACGCATTTAATTTTATATGTGTTGATTTCGAACATTTGAACATTTTCCACCCATCTTATGGCATGTCTACAAGAAAAGTGCAGTTTACTTGTACATTATAAGATGATGTATTAGAAAGGTATATATGGTATATTTGCGTAAGCCTATTAGCACAAGAGCACAAAGTATAAGGCAATAGGTAAGGTCGGTTATATATGTGGTGCTTATCAGTGTTTGATGCTAACATAAAAGAAGAGGACTTTTGCTATTCTTAACAGTATACTACTTATGTTCCTTTACACTCTTTATGATTAAAATGATACGCACACCACTTCATTAAAGTTATTCAAGTGATAATATTACTTGACCCATACTAGTCATTATCATGATACGCTCTAACTGATTATGGGAGTTTGTGTGCAGTAGAGAGAAGTTAGAAATTTAGATGTAACATGCACGAATTTTGAAAATGTACACTTTAATAATATATTATTATTGCGAAAAAAAAAGAGTTTTGTTGCAGTATGCCTGCATTATCAAACCAAACTGCACAGGCAGACATCATATCACACCTTTTTTGTAACCTTTTAAATAATTTAAGAGAGGTATACGCAACACCATTTTGTAGGAATAATATATAATGCTATATCCGTTCTTGGCTGTTGCAGTGACGAATAAGAAATAAAACAATAGTATCGAATTGACTTTACCTTTTCTCGTTAACGCGTTCAAAATCTTTTGCTCTTATCTTGATATGTTCAATGATACACTGATACACTACTCGGTGAACTTTATGTAACCTCTGTGTACACTAGTACTTAAGCAATAAACTGTATTCCATAAACGCCCTCTTGTATAAACGATAAGTTTAAGAGAAGATATTCCCTTCTCTTTTTTAAAGTGTTGCACAGGTCGCTAAACATTCTTAAAACAGAGTTTAATTATTTATTTAGTGCGATTCAAGTCATTGGCTGATTCACAAGTAACACAATGCCTACACACATACAAAATAGTAACGGGCAATCAATTAAAATTTTAGCCATTTTAAAGATACTGTTCAAGTAAATTTTACAACAATGGTAATTGGCAATATAGATTGTAAACGAAAGTTGGATGTATACAAAACGAAATCAAAACTAAATGTGGTTTGTGATATGATAATATTTCCTTTCTCCCTGATTACATCACGCTTTTTTATTTAGAAATTGTTATTATATTGATGATAAATTTGCGTTTTAAAATTTTAGGTGGTCTTATCAAGCCGTAATGATGAGCATGTATCCAAGCTGTTATAAAGCAACGGTTATATGATCTTCTAGGATAGTTTCGGTGAAAAATATAATGAATGAGCTGAACCCTGAATGCATACATGGGAAAAACCGACTATGCAAGGAAGAACTAGTCAGTGCTTTTTTGGGGTAAAATAGACATGTCATATGACTTATCATTATCATTTAAAGGCTCGTAAAAGACACCGCATTTTGAATGAAAAACATCTTAATTAGGCCAAGCAGACTGTTTTGTTTTCGCCAGTAAATCAGCAGAAAAGAGTATTAAGTACTTTTTGTCATTTTAACATTGTGTTTTGCCATCTCATCGGTTTCTCTTCACCCAATAAAATTTTCAAATTAAGAAATATGAGATGCGTGAGCACCGTGACCGTTCGTCGAAATAATTATATAGTATGATCTCCTTTAAAAACGCTGTCAGCGCGGCATTTTGTTTTCGCAATGACGGCTAAATAGAGTTATTGGAATTGGCCACCCAACATGTTCAAAGTTTGGAGATTAAAACATAGTTCTCCTTCTTTCTTTCTTCCCTTTTTCTTCTCTCTCGCGTCTTTTGTAACTTCAACAGAAGTAATAGCTCCGAGTTAGCAGAGAGACAAGCCGCTGCGCTGCTGCTTTAGTTTGCTTGCATTGCAATATATGTTGTTATATATGGAAGAGAAACATGAAGGTAAAATACATGGAAAAAGGAGATGGAGATAAAAATGAGTGAGACGTGATGTAGAGCCTAAATAAGACAAGATGAATGACTAACCGAGCAGTAAATGACATAATCAAGAAACGAAAAGTTGTGCTAGGTACAAACGAGATGATGATGATGGGTAGGTAGGCAAGAATATAAAATATAAAGTATGCATGAAAAAACAGAAAGGAAGAAAAAAAGGACGTTCTCGCACTCTTTAAGGCAGTCACAAAACAGACCACTTTAACTATTACCTTAAACACATAAGACATATTCTCATCATTTTTATTCTCACACACAACAAAGCCCATCAACAACAAGAAGTGATTTTCTGTCTCTCTAACAAGTCATTTTTATACAACATCACAAGAAGAGGGCACACACACAGGTGAAGAGATACCGTCAGTGCCGGCACGTCCACTAAATTACTGGGCGACGAATTCCTTAAACAAATTCATAAATCAGTGCACCAGGGAAAAGGTCACAACAACCTGAACAACATGACTGCCCCCAAACCATGAGAATGTTGTTGGGTAGCGCATTAAGGAATGCAACACAAAAGCTAGTAAGTATGATAGTGTTCTGGTCTCTGGTGTTGGTATTCTTACCTATCCACAAATCAAACAGTAAAACATTCTCTCAACAGCATCCCAGCAGTCTCAAAACAAAAAAAAAATCAAAATTTTGATGCAACAGTCACACCATTACAACCACTTCTTGTGATGCTGCTGCTGTTGATGACGATAATAATGGAGCAGTGAGAAATGAAGAAGACAAAACTTTTTTTTAGCTATGACCATAAGGAGGCAAAACACAGAGATTACATTATTCCTCTAAACACATCCACAATAGGCCATTTTTACCAGGGAAGAAAATCAGAAAAGGTTAATTTTTTCAGAGGCATCTCATTTGGTCGCTCTTGGTGTAAAAAAAGTATGTTTCACCGTAGGACGGTGGACCATCCAGTCGACTACAACTACCACTGTGTGTGGCTGTCTACTTAGCAGGTAAAAAGAAAAAGGTGGTATACTGGACTGGACGGAGGTAGTTCAAAAAAAATGATAGGGCTTGCAGCCTTCTTTTTTAACCCTCTTTAATGTTAGGTAAAAAGAATGCATAATATGCTTTGCGTGGACCAGATAGATTCCTATAACTTTATAATAACGGCAATGCTCAGAGATAATCTGTGGTTCACAAAAATAATGCATGCCAATGGAAATGAACAGACGGACGGCACGTCTTTTTCTCTACCTGTATTCAGATTGAGGACTAGCTTTCTTTAAGAATCGGCTTTTAACTAGATGCTCTGCGTTAGGGAAATAAGGAGAACCCACTTGCTACAAAACAGTGAGAGATAGCAAACAACAGCAACGGGGTAGGTAGTAAGTTAATAATGGAAAGGTAGGTAGTAGGTAGATAGATATGTATGTATAGTAGATTATAATAACAAGGCAATGTCTTTAAAAACCTGGAAGATGAGCGAGAAATGAGTTGTTGATGATGACGATGATGAGATGGCCATTGCCTTTCATTATATACCTCTCTCTCTCTCTCGTCTTCTTTCTTAGCCATGCGGCATCATCCTCTTGAAGTCAAAGCCGATTTATCCTAATTCAGATTCCAGCATCTCCTTTATCCCAACCTACTCATTTTCTTGCTCGTTTACAAAATTTTGTCACTCACTCATCTTTATTGGATCAGATGCTCATTTTTTCCTACTTCAGTTCTCATAGCAGATGTGCACAATAAATATAACGTTGGACGCGTAAATAGGTATTTTATGTATGTTGGTATTGTTATTATGGTCAAGATATAAATGTCTTTGAGAGGAGAACTGACAACGTCAAGAACAATCATCTCATCCTTAAACTTGCCTCTCTACACATAAGGAAAATGTATTATTGTTATTTGTAAAATGGATGGAATATATGGTCTTCGTCTTTCTTCGCAGTAACCGATTGTTACTTTTCTTGTTTTATCACTTATAATCATAGATACATGAGCCGCCTTTTCCCATTTTCAACATCACAACCAACACTAAATAGAGGCCATCAAAACAGCAAAAATATATATATCTCCATTTTCTCTTGAGCAAGTTAGCATCTCTTCCCCTTTACATAATATTTATGTTGGAAGACGTGCCCATCAACTAAATAGCAGCACACCAACAGCGGGAGTAGACGTAAAGTGAAAAGAAAATACCGATACCACACAACAATGACATAATCAAATTTCACAAAAGTCATCAAAACAATTTGCAGTGAAATGGACAAAAAAATAAAGAATTTAACAACTTAGTCCTTGCCACAAAAAAACTTCTTCGTTTAATTTGCTTTTTGGACTTTACTGTTCTAAAAAGGGTTGCCGTCTCTGCTCGTTTGTCAGCTAAGGATAAATTTTCTACTCAACAGATTAATATTTTTATGTATGCATACATGCACATAATATTGAGCAGTGTGGCATAAAGGGTAATAGGTAAAAAAATATATATGTAAGTGTGGCGATGGCGGCGGCAAAAATATAAGTTGTAGTTGAGTTTTTCGTACCGCAAATATAATGATCATCCGCGTTATCATCTCTTTACAAATAATCTTTAGTTGTGCAAAGAGAGTTTTTAAAATGCTTCAGTTGAGCGCAAGCTCATTATCGTAGCTAAAGGGAACTAATTTACTGTGACTTTTATGACATGTAAAGAAGAGTGGAAACCAATCTGCAAAATTATGGACCCTTGCTATGCCATATCTTAGAAATATTTTTTTTATTATCGTAGAGATTATTTGGTACACTTGTTTTAGTACTTGCTGTACATTTACTACAATATATGGGATGAAGTTTCGACATTATCCGCTACTGTTCACATATTATGTACGTGTAGCTGTATGCACTTTGTAAAACGCACATTGTATACACGTCTTGTTTATAGTTGATATGAAGATTGTGTATAAGTATCTCTGTGCCCCAAAAGTACAGTATGAAATGTGTTTGGGATTGTGATTGTAAAAAGGGAAGTGAAATTTGCTGGGATGAAGCTTAAACAAATAAATGCATCATTAACCATTCACCTACCTGTGTCCATTGGATCATTCAGCCCGGTTAACAAGCGGATGTACAACTCTAAAAGTAGAAGTTTTGCTTGAGGTATACACATGGCTGACTGATATCAATAATAAAATTTCAGGACTGCAGCAAAGTGTAATAAATCAAAAAAGAGGGCCAATAATGCAGCAGAAATGCATTGAAAAATAGAAGATACAAATCTTCAATTATGGTTTATATTCGATAGTGAATAATTTAAATTTTTACAATAAGTATACCCCATACCTCCCTACTGATTCTAGAGTATGGATTCGAACATAATCACATCACCACTTCACCGTCATCATCATTGACGCATAAATTTCCGGTAGGTTGCACGTATTCTTTCAACACCAAAAACAACTGCACCGATGTTTTGAAAGGAAGTGACGGATGGACGACCTCCCTCTTCATGACAAATTCGCTAAATGCCCGTATTGCTGCGCTTACACAACAGTCATCTCGTAACTATTTCATTTTCCTCTTGAATGAAAAGTACACAATTTTATGTTTGTCAGGAATACGCTTTTATTCATTGATGCATTTTCTAAATAAACTGGACTCTATATTTGAAATAGTGTGCATATTAACAACGTGTTACGTAAAAAGTTTTTAAAAATTTAAAACTACACCTTGTAATTTTGTATGAAAACATCAACCTACAACCTACATCGAAGTTGATGATAACTGTGATTAGTTCACTGTATTGTTCTCCGTTCAATGGTGTTTCAGCATACATAACACACGATAAATGCATGCATATAATATATGATGCCATATATGTATGTAGAAATACATGGCTTTAGTACAGTATGCAGTAATATGTACGTTTCTAATAGCATGGCACGTACCACATTTACAAAAGACCACCCCAACTAACGAGTAGATTCCTTAAACCACCAAAATTACTCGAAATTGTCTTTGTCATTACTTGAATCAAACTTCCTCTTACAAACACACACAAAACACAACCATTATATTCATATCATCATATCCCGCATGTTTAGATATTATTGCTTCCCTACTTCCCTTTTTCTGTTAAGGTTAAATTAAAGGCTTTAATATTCACATATCTCTGTTTTCGATCAACCATAATTTTTATGATGGTATTTACTCGGAGGACCAATGTCACGTATTAAGTTAATTCATATTGTGTGGTATGTGCAATGGTGGTGGTGGTGGCAGAGAGCTCTACATTTTTTTCTATAGAAGAAATAAACTAAGTAAAAATATCAAATACCAAAAAAGTCACATGGTAGACACGTATCCTTGTTGGTATGCAAGAAAATGCTTTATTTTTGTGCATTTTATATGATTGCACACTATGCGGTATACGTGTGTTGACAGGAGAAAAACATTTGTCCTCAATAGTAATCACAATCAGCAATCAATGGTATTTCCTCAAAGTTCATTGTGACGATGGGAAAACGAGAATGATCCGAGTAAACAATGTTTTTGGACGAGGTACAATGAAAAGTTTGCATACCAATTTATTATTAGGGAAATGGCTATACATTCAAAAGATCACTCTCTCCAGGCAGAGGACGAAGAGTTGTCAAGAACCAGGACGGCTTGGCACGAGGAGAAAAGTAAACAAACTGGTAAAAAACACCATGTTCTTTAGCTAGTAGTACGTGCCATTGGTTTGACGTTGGCATGTCATATTATTATATTGCCAGTGGTGTAGTATTGGTGTGTATACTGGTGGGTGACATGAATGTAAATGAATGTAATTCATAGGTGACTTCTCCAGCTTAGCAAATACAAGGAGTATTTAACCAAATTAGTCACCAGGACAGAGAGACTCATGTAATACTAGAGAGAAAATTTGCATATGACACACTTATGAAATCCATATTAAACAAGGCTGCTTGCATCACATTATACTGCTACTCAAGTCAAATCTACACTTTACAACTTGAAGTGTGTCGACAGTACTGACAAGTAACAAGCTGGATTCTAACCCTAACACATTAAGTACACATAAATGGAGGCAGAGATTGGTAAATGTAATGTTCTTCATAGTGGTCATAAAAAGCGTTCACATCTGATGAATCTTAAATGCCTTAAACGTTGTGCTAATTCTGATCTCAGTTGTAATCAGGAACTTGACAATAAAGACTTACGAATAAGTAGCATGCACATCAGCTTTATTGTCGGATCTTAAAAAGTCTAAAATACTCGCTTTAAATATCTGCATGTTGAAGTAAAGACAATGACTTTATTTTACAACATCACTTATATTTTATGTTTTAGTACTGTTCAGCAATGGCACTGCATTTATTTACATGTTGCAATAATTTACAGGGCAAAGGGTTAAAATGAGTAGATGGATGTGTTACCCGTTCGTTGTAAGCAACTTAAATATTTTAGTAATGCATTATATAGTAGCAGTTTATATATATATATTATATATATAGCTACATATATGCAGGTCTATAAAATGTTTTCTTAAAACCTTTTTTTCATTTGGAAAGTAAAAACTAAAATATGCATTACTGGGTAAAAATATTGTTGTATACATATAGCATGAGCATGAAGTCTAACACCACACCACATAAAATATAATACGAGTTACAGTCATCAAAGCGATAATTTTCGCCCAACGCCATTTTTTTCTCGTTTTTCTCGGATAAATAAAAATGCATACCAGGAAAAGTAAAAAGAAGGAAGGTAAAAGCTAAACAAAAAATTCTACAACCACTGGAGTTGGAGGAGGTGGTTGTTAAAATAGTAAAAAGTAAAGTGGGCACACATAGGAACTATATTGATTCGGAAGAAGAAAAAAAAGAGGAAAAACTGCTTCCACTGTACAGGATATGAATAAAAAAAGAACAACAAGGGAGTAAGAATTAGGAAGAAAAAACTAGTAAAAGCCGAATATTCCATGGTTGGTTTTTGTGGCAATAGTAAAAATACAATGAGTGAAAATGCTACTGTGTATATTACACAAAAAATAAAATAAAAAACGTAACATGCGAATACAATAGTGAACAACAGCCACTTCCATTTCAACTCTATTATACAAGGTGCCCGTCAACTACTTCGCTAGTTGTTTCGTAACTTGCAGAACTCGGCCAAACGGTTAAAACTCAATGA
>JAQFZH010002375.1:0-16815 GCA_034695485.1 Entomobrya nivalis | reverse complement strand
ATAAGGGCATTTAAATTAGTGGAAAAATTCTACATTTTAAAAATGACAAATTGAACAAAGCCTGTTTGAGTCAAATCCACTCAAACAGGTATGATGTAAAAAGCAGTAAAAAGCGTAAAGAATAGTTATAAAGCGAGCAAGGTAACTATTATAACTAACTATAAGCAAAAAGCAATAGCACTTTACTTGGAACTGTATTTTTGGAGCAGGGCGGTTGCGGTGAATAAGATAATCAAGAAGAGGAAGAGTTATGTTGTGGAAATGCTACTTTCTCGCTCTCTTTCTTTTTTCCTATACGCTACTACACAGCATTGTAAAGTTTTTTGTGTGTGTATGTGTGTGTATGCAAAGGAATATATCATTTTTATTTGTCCCCATGGATAAATAATTGTTCTGATGGGAAGACTTTTTTCTCTCGTCTAGAAGGAGAGACAGCGAATATGTAAGTAATATTATATGGATGCATGTTGTGTGGTTGGTGGTGGTGGTGTGTGTGTGCGTGCATGCAAGTCACAGTTGGGACAGGAATAATAACAAGGAAGAAAGAAAACTGCTGTAAAATCGCTAAGGTTTGTGTTTTTTTTCTTCTCTTCTTCTTCTTCGTGGTTAAAATGGAATAAGCAGGAGCGGCGGTAACAACAGAACAGAAGCAAAAGGGCTCCTGGTGTGTCACCAAAGTAGTAGTAAATTGCACACTATCTCCTTTGGTGAGCATCTGTCTGTCGTCCAAATAGAAAGAGTAGCTTTTTCTGCATTTTGTTTCGGGATGGCGATGCCACTACCACCAGTTCTGCTGATAATATTATATAAGAGGCAAGTATGCATGCATAATTTTTCCCAGGCCAGAGAGCCAGAGAGGAGGAATGGATCATTTATTGCTTTGGTTATGTTATGATCATGAGGAGGATGATGCTCATGATTTTACTCTTGGTTATTTTTTCAAGGTAGTCATCGTTGGTCCCACTATTCACCACACACACATATTCTACCACAAACAAAACCACTAGTAGTCCGACACCCCCAGTCTCATGATATGATATGTTGTCGAGAAGAACTTTTTCTGGCATAATAATGTGCTTTTATACGACGAACAAGATATATAATATTTTATATATTGCGATTATGATGAAGATGATACTGCTACCGCTTCTTATTTTTCTTCCCTGTGTGCTGTGAGATGCGGTGCGGCTGGCTTGAGTATGATGCTGGGTGAATAAGTCACAAACTGAAATAAATAATGTGGTCAGGTTCTTTTTTCTTATTTTTTCTATTCCGATCTTCCGTCGCATATCACATTGCATCTTCTTATTTTGCATTGATGCGCATATATATCTATGTTTTTTGGTACACAAAGTAGGAAAAAGCTCGTTCAAAGAAATAACCGAGAGGGAATGAATGGGACGTCGGGAGGTAAATAATCGTATTTTATAGCCCTTAGAACACAGTTTGGTCGGTGTGACACAAATTGTACGAGGGGTGTCCTTTCTATTAAATAAGTCGTTTTATCATATAAACTAGGCAGCCAATAATAATATGTGTAGTTTCTCCTGCAGATGATGCATATAAAGAAAACTTGAAAATTATTATTTCTAAAGTGGAAGTATTGTATGTATGCTGATTATGTTCCACTATTTTTCTTCTAAAATATATACCTCATTCATATAGTAAGGTCAAAAACACTATATTTCCTATGATTTTTTTTGAAAAAATGTGTCAAAATAGCAAAAGGAAAATGTATTTGGTATATATAAAATGACTTCTACTTGATGAACTTTTCATAACAACAATATTGAATATCATATAATGAATGTGTGTACATAAAGATGATTTGCTCGTTATAAACTGCTAGCCCTACAGCCAAACTTCATTACTGTTCAAGTCTAACAGGACCGTCTTATTTATTTTTCTGCTTCCCATCCCTGTCTCTGTCTGGCTGGATGATGGCTTGGTATGTGTGATTTGAACAGTTAAATTGAATGAAAAAAGATAGAAAGAAGATCAATGGTAATAACAAGAATAAGAATAAACATCATCATCATCGTCGCTCTTTTTCCGTTCTACATTCTTTCGCTGTCGCTTTTTCTCTCTCTCTCTTTCTTCTTGTAAGATTGTGGGAGTCATTTTTATTTCTGACAGTTGAAATGACAGATTACCCTCAAATTGAGATTGAAATGAGCAATTTTTTTCCCTTACAGAAACAGCAATAATGTTTACGTCATGCGTCACCATTGCATTTTCAAATGGCATGCCACCCTTCACGCAATTAAATAACTAGTTCTTGTCATCTTTCATAGACAAAAAAGGAAGAAATGATGATGAATTTTTTTATAACTTCTGCAGATATACCCTGTGTAGCAGTAAATGAGTAGAATGGAAAATATAGAGGAAGATTATAGAGTCCATATGAAAAACAAAACAGTTTTAGATACTCCCCCAAATGTTATCCCCCACAAATTCTTTTAAAATAACAATTGAAGAAAAATTACAAAAAAAAGTTCATTTCGTGAACAAACCCACCCCAACATCCTTACCTCTTTCTTGTTGACAAATCATACACCGCCGCCACCACCGACAATCTAACGAAGAAAAATAGTAATTTTAACTTTAAATGACTTGTATTCTACAAAACTCCACTGGTTTGACTTGGCTTTGCGGTCAACCATTATTATTTTTGATGCCGAGCCGAAGTCCCCCACACAAACCAAATTTTACTTTATTCCTCTCGGTACAGCTTTGCCTTTTACATCCTCTCACATCACCGTCGTCCATCATCACTAGAAAATACAAGGTTTATTATCAATGATCATTCTTAGCCACACAACCATATTTGAGGTGTATAAAATTTTAAACTCCAATCCCATCATTTATCTTTTTTCTTCTTTAATCTCCCCCATAAAAAACCAATACATATTTACTAGAAATTATACTATATACGATTTAGCATTATCATCATAATTGTTAAATGGCATTTGCATCGCATTGCATTGCAAAAGAGAGCGAACAACGATTATCCTCATCCTCACAAAAATTGTTATGGTAATCGTTTTACGAAATATTATGTAGTCGGCGATGATGAACCATCTTTATGTGAGATAAAACATGCATATAAAATGCACTTTGCAATCATGTCATAGTCATCATCATCATCCATGAAATTACTCGTGGTTTTCAAACTTCATTTTTCTTTGATGGTGGCAGTTTAGTGCGTGCAGTTCTTTTGCAGGTCTGACTTGACTTGACTGACTGACTGCCAATGAGCACTCACTCGCAATTACTATTATTACTGTTATTTATCACGGCGAATTCTTTCTCCTTTGTTGTTGTTCAATTTTTTTCACAGTCCCCATGCGATTTTTTGATACTCCAAACCAAACCATCATGATTATTATGATACATTGTATTGTGATTTGTGTTTATGCCACCGCAAAATATCGCGCTATTTTACCACAGCCTCAAACACAAATAATAATAACACTCTCTTCTGATGTAAGTCTAAAAGACTTACTAACTTCAAACCACAAATCTTGAAAAACCGCTCGACTTCAACTGCACTTTTTGAAATATTGTTTTGGAAGAAAAACTTGATTCTTACGGCATCATCATCGAAATACTTTGTGATGTTTTTAAGTTGATGGTGGAGTGGCCAGGTGAATATATTTTTTTACTCTTACAATTTATTACACATGTTTGTATCCATAATGTCCTTGTCTTTCTATAAAAATTAACACTTTGTATCATCATGGCAAAAGGTATGGCCAACCCAGTAGTCAGAAAAAGTACCCGAATGCATAATGCAACACATTCTCTCGCAGTTTTTTGAGGTTCAGTATCCGTGTTGAAGTTGACCAGCCAGTAGCCAGCAGTAGAAGTTGAAGGCAAATCAGTTTTTAGATCAGCAGAAGAGTAAAATGCATAACTTTTTTAATAATTTGATTTTTTTACACTGATTCAAGCTTTGAAAATAATTTCAGCGTTCAAGATACCGGTAACCGTTTTATCAAAGTGCATCCGCGCTTACATCATATCATGATACAAGTATGTTGGTTGTACACAATATGCCATTAACTACGGGACACACTAGCAAGTAGTAAGATATGTAAAATGAAAACACATTAGCAATCTCCTTAGGTTTGTTTCCTTCAATAAAAAATACATAAACACGAAAGATGTTGAACTGCAAGGAAAGTTCACACCGCTGGCACGTTTTTTTTCTCGGCCACATACGGTTGCAGAAAACGGTATGGTTTTTTTTTCATACATTCATATGAGGTTCCAGTGGAAAGCTGGATTTTTTAAAGAAGAAAAAGTGTGTACATGTCTGTCCATCAGTTTATTCAAAATATATTGCCGATTTAGCCAAGTATAATTTGTGTTTCCTTCGAGATAAAAAAGATCCCATGAGGCGCTGGATGGAAATCGTCATTGGAACTTGAGTCTAATCGGTTTACTTATATGGATATATTTGTTGAATAATTTTGTGTATGTATAATATACATACATACAAACTGTGGTGGCTTTTTTCTAATTTTGTTAATGGAATATTATAAACACCTTAGGTGGTTTGGTTGATGTTTATAAATAAATTGCTTGACACATTAAACTGCATGCTTGGTGTGCCTTGTGATGGTGGCAGGTATAGCGGCAACTTTCTTTAATTCAGAGACTGAGGGAAAATGTAATATATGCAACACATATGCAGCTCTCTGGTGTGTGTAAAGTTTTTGTGTGTGTATCATAATATGAGATCGTAGTATTTCCTCCTCCTCCTTTTTTGAGTTGATTTGAGAGAGAAGACAGGAGATTTATGAAGAGCGAGGAGTGAGGTAGAAGGAAAAGGGATTATCAAAGTATCAACATCATCATCTTCTTCTCTTCTTCACGTTGTTTATAAAAAGTCGCCTGTTGCAAATTATCCCTTTGCCCTAGGAGAATTGAAAAAGATTTCAGGTAATTGGCACCATGATGCCTGGCTTGCCATAAAAGCAATTTACCAAGAGAACCACACACACACTCACAAACTACAACATATGCATACTTAATATGAGAAAAAAGAAGGTTTGATAAAAAATGCATATGTCCTGCTTAGTTTATTGAGTAACACGGCGAAAACCTGCGTACTTGCTGGATTCCTTCTTTATGTCTGTTATCCGACTGCATTAAAACACCGAAATAAAATGAATTGAATAATTCCAAATATCAGATTAAAAATTCAATGAAAATCCTGTACTCTCAAGAGAATATTTTCTTTACAAAATGTAGACAAATTTTTGTGCGCTACTTTCCAACTTCGTTAGTACCCAATTCATATTACCAGCCAGGTGCATATGTATCACATCACTAGAATCATCTTAAGGTTCCCTACTTGCCAGTTTTGCGTTTAATTTTTATAAGAGAAAGAAGATTTTTATCCTTCGACCATGCTTGTTGCACAAAATTCTTTTAGCTTGCAACCAAAAAATCAATGATGCACAAATAAAAATATATACATACATAAAAATTCGGAATATACTGCTATTTAGATGCGTGAGGTTAAATGTTTTTTATCGTCAACAACATCAGTATCACCAGACGAATTATTTTTATGAGCCAACCAACACTCCTTTTTCGTTCACACTTTGTAATAAATAATGATATAATGAGGATGGCTCTGATGAGAGAAGTAATGATCCTTTTTTTGCTGACAGACGGAGGAAGAAGGAAGAAAAAGAATGAAAAAATAAATATATTTTAAAATGTGTGCTTGCCACATGACAACATAACACAAACGATTGACTATAATATTATATTACTATGGTGAATATAATTTTACATAATTTTATAGATTGGTTGGTGATGATGATGATGATGCGATGGTAAAGTACAAAATTGTTCGAGTCATTTCCTGAACATAAACACTATATAACTATTGGATTGGTAACTACTCCTAAAATAAATTGTGAGCTATCTCATTACAGGGAATGATCAGTTTACATGACAAATATTTTCTCGTCTTGAATAACATGCTTTTTTTCTGAAGTGATGCAACATTTTAAGTCTGGTTTTACTGAAACTGCACAAAAAAACTTTGTGAACAGCCCCCTTTCCCATTAATATATATGATATGGCAATTGAAATTGCTCAAGTGAAATTCTTTTTTTTTTACTCCCTAAAGATAAAAACGACGGTCGTCGTCGTCATCCTGATATCATCAATCTCAGCAGAAGGCGTAAAATATACAGGTCATAGTGACTATCATGAATAAAAATGAGAAGAAAAAAGTATTTGATTTGATCTGAGCACACACACACACGGTAACACATTTGACGAAAAAAAATTGGTATGGTAGTGTGCTTACTATTATTGCGTCACATTCATATTTGTACGTCTTATGAATATATATGACAACGAGATGACTTTATGTGTGTTAAACTAAAAAAAAACTCTTTACTGAGCTATCAAACATTATCGTCAAAATAAGTTTGAGTTCAGCTCAGCAGACAATCACGCAAATTTTCATGTATTGAACCATAATGTTCACCCATCCTTTCTTTCTTTATGAATGTACTTCAAAAATGTGTTGTATAGAAAAATGTTCTAGTGCCACAAATACTATATATCTTATACATATGTAAATGTAATGTGTGTATATACAGGACGACCCCGAAGAAGAGAGCAGACGACGATCGAAAATAACACTTTTATCAAATGGTATTGTTGAAGCCTGCTTTTTTATTGTTATTGTTGTATGGCTGTTTAGTTGTTGGTATTCTCGAAGAACAAAAAAACATGTATAAAAATGCAGGCAAAAGTATCATAAAAAGGAATTGACGGGAAAGTTGACTGTAAAAAAGTGCATGGTAATGGTAACTATGGAAACATTATACAGCAAAAAAATATATAAATATTAAATAAAGTGTCTTGTCAACACATTTGTTGTATTTTATAACTTGTGCAGAAAAAAAAGATTTTAAAAGATGTTTAAGTAAATTTAAATGCTTTGTCAATCCCACGTTGAGTGATTCTAATGGTTTATTCTAGTACCGTAATAAAACTAATATGGGGAAAAAATGCCAGGAACAGCTCTGTAAATAGAGGTATTGACAGGATGAAAACAACTTTTATTGTTGTTGTTGCACCAGTACTCCTTTTTAACGTGTTCGTTACAACACATCATTCAACTGGTCTGTTTAGAATGACTTTACGTAAAAAAAAAGAAAGACGAAGAGTTACTGAATATTTGTTTTTTGCACAATTTTTATATTATTATTGGCCAATACATATATGGAAATCTGTAAATTGTCAAAATAACTTAAAATCCAAAAAAAGTTCAATAATGAAATAAAAGTTTATTGCTTTGATTCCAAATTGTGTAATAACATGGATGACCTAGACTCACGTTGTTTTCATTCATGACAAGATCAATAAGCTTCTTTTTTGGGCTTCTAAACACGTTAAGAACAAAATTTTACGGGGGAAAAAATCTGCAGTGGAATCCTAAATTGGCTCTTTTTGCGTGTCTCTCGTACCACCTTTTTGGTTGACATTTTCTTTTTTTTAAAGCTTTTGACCAATATACATGTTGACAGAAATCAAAATGTATGGTTAGTGCGTGTGTGCAAAGTAGCTGAACTGATATGTACAAAACATGCATATTATTTATATATACATACCACCGACGCTGTGGTATAAAATATTTACAAATCCAACTTTTTTTTCACCCCATTCGGCACGTAAAAATACATTAAAAATAAATTTTTACTGTGACTGTAAAGTAGTGAGAGTGGTTTCTTTTCTATGTATTTTGCATTGGCTGGTTTTGGTGAGTATGGAATTCTCTTTAGTCTTCTTGTCTTGAGAAAAGCGTGTCGAACATAAAAATTGCCGTTTTGCCATTCATACCAATTTTCGTAAATTGTAAATAGGACAAGCCATGAAAAAAACTATGCCATAAAAATACCCACTTTTAGTTCGCTATTCACGATTGTCATACAGCTATGTATAAATTATGCATAGCATTACTTTCTACACTCTTTTATTGATTCCTTCTACTAGTCGTTTGGAGTTTGGATATTGAATAATTTGAACAAAATGCATCGTATAAATTAATCGCAAATAAACCTTATAGCTATTTTTTCAAACTATCAACGACAACTAAAGTGCAACCGTTGTGTCGATTTAAAACAATTGAAAATTTAATGATTTTCTCATTCACGCTCAATTTTCACTGACTCGCAGTTTGCTAAAAACGTTTATTGCTCAAGTATCCCTTCAGATAATTTTTGCAACTCTTTGCAAATAGTGATTTAAGCAACAAAAGTAGAGTAAATAAGTTTAAAAAATACATGCATAGAATGCAAATCAACATTACTGTTGTTTTAGTCTTTATATTTTTGAAAATAAAGATATCATTTTTTCTGCTGTATAATAATACCTAAATATGCTTCTTTCTCCCACCACTTCGTTTTCATCTTTTTTTTATTCCTTGTTGTTCAAGACCTTGTTCCATTTATCTTGTTCTTGTGACTTTGTACTTCAGCAAACACAATTATCTGCTGTTGTTGTTGTTTCTGCCCATGCACTCTATAAAGTTGTAGAGACGATGCATGATTATGATAAAAAAAGAACCCTGAAAATATGCTGTATGTATATTTTCAAAGGAAAAAATCTTGTTACATAACTATGCCAAACGAGGCGAACAGTGGTACATTAGTCTTGTTTCCCATTTTCGTACTTTTTTTCTCTGATCCTCTTTCTTTCCTTTTCGTCAAACAGCTCACTCAGATCTTTCTTGTATTCCTCCTCGGATTTCTCGTGTTTTCTCTAAACTCTTTAAATCGATTACTTCAATACTTTAGACCATGTTTGTTTTGCTCTTACACATACTATTATGTTTTTGCAGTTCACTTATTCATATGAAAGTGTGCTTTCCATAATACCTACATATTTGGAATATGTAAGATTGAATGTTGAACGTATGTAGATAGATGCACAGATGCTATCCTATGGTATAATTATGAAACAAAAACCCTTGTCCTTCTTGTTTTCACAAACAAGCCTGACTTTTTGATCAGATCAAAAAAAACTGCAAAAGGTTGAACTGAAGTTCTTGAATTTTTTTTTCGTGTGATCCACTTTTAGCATGAAAAAGATGCATAAATTATCAACTATAACTGGTCTGAATGATATGAAGAGTAAAAGTGGGATTGACATTTTGATGATGTGATGCAATAATATTAAACCATAAAACAAATACCACCCAAGATTAATTTTTCAATTCAATTTTTAAATTTATGGTTGTCCAACCTTTCGAGCAAATTCTCACTCGTTAATAATGAAGTTTGTAATTAAATATTTACAACAGTTTTTTAATCATAATATCGATGTAACTTATAGCATACAAGTAAAGCTATATACTATGGAATTTCATAATGTAACTGTAAGTTCGCATTTTATGTACAATGTAATGGATTGTATAAACATTTAGTATTTGAGTTAGCTTCTATACAAATGTGTGTTACAAAAGTGTATAGTGAACTGGATAAAAGCGAAAAAAAGAGAACAGAACGTGAAAACGATTTTCCACTTATTCACTGCCTTATTGAGAAACCAAAAGAAAAATTGAAGAAAAAAGTCTGACATGCAAGCCTACCTGAAAAAAATAGGCATTTGTCATGTAATATTATGAAACTTCTAGAGTTTTTGCGTATTTGTAGCAGTGTTATAAAACATAATACTCGGTTGATTCTCTCTTTTTCCTATCTACAAGCTGGTTTTGCTGGATTTAACCTATTTCACATTACATTAGGATTTTACACATAAGTACATACATATGTAACTTTTTTACTACTACTTGCACTACACATTACATTATTATTATCATTATTATTGTATTTCATGTGCATGAAAACCGAGAATGTCTGAAACGCGTAATGATATCAACGCAAGCATGGTATTATTGGAAAATTGCTTTTACGCACACAACAAAGGGTTACTCTCACTGTTATGCATGTACTTTTTGTAAGAATTGCTTTTAGTTTTTTTAAACATACTTTTTTCTTCTTATTTCTTTTTTTCGCTATTTGGTATTGGATAACAACATGTCTTTTGTATGTAGGGCCTCCGCTATACCAAAAAAACTGCTCAACTTTTACTTCTTCAGAAACGCCTCCTTTTTTGCTTTCTACATGTGTGTTCTAACAAGTACCCAATTTTATATTCAATTTCGCTTCTATTTACATGTTACGGGCTACAGCCTTGCCGAAGGAAAAAATACAACATGCTGCCGTTATACTGGCTGTTGCCACCAACAACAAATCGTAGTATTTTTCTCTGGGCTTTTTTGGCATCACCAATTCCCTATTTATTAAACTTGCCACTTAAGCCACATTTGACAATCTTCATAATACTCAAATACATAATATGTCTACTTCTCTTTAAATGATTACACAGGCTAAAGGGCAATGTTGCTGACTTAACTATTTGCATATTACACACAATTTTATTTACTTCAGTAGTTCTTGATGTATGATACACATATATGTATTTGTTGGTGACTAAATATTTGAAATAGTAGCATGTAAAATATCACAGTAGATATATATGCTTTAAATATGGTTAAATGCTTCCAAGAATATGCACCAGTACATGTTCACCGAATAAACTTT
Source organism: Entomobrya nivalis (assembly GCA_034695485.1). NCBI lineage: Eukaryota > Metazoa > Arthropoda > Collembola > Entomobryomorpha > Entomobryidae > Entomobrya > Entomobrya nivalis. Next base: position 6,172 of record JAQFZH010002375.1, on the reverse strand, counting down.
ACCCTTTGGCAATATGCACAACGGTTTGGAAGAAGCTTATTGGATTTTTTCCCCATTATCTGCTCAGCTAAATTAAGAATAGATTATACAATAGAGATGCAACTGTTAAGGGAAAATGTGAAGAATTAAAGAAGAAAGATGGATTTCACAATTTATAACGAAAGAAAGTTACATTTAATCGGAAGGGGAAAACTGTTTGTTGCTTTTTTCGTAACAAGTTACAAATAATCAAAGTAGCAGTCATGATGTATTGATTTGTTTGAGTACAAACAAAATATTACTGTTAAATCTAAAAGTAAATGTAGCAGAAAAACAAGTAGAAACGCACATGGCGTATCATGTATGTATGTTATGCTGTATAAGATTTCTTGCTACTAGAGGGATTTTGAAGGGAGTTGTCATTTAACTTTGGCAAATATATACCATATCATTTCCTCTTGCTTTCTCTTCTCATTTTCCCTTACTTTTCTTCCTCTTCCGACTTCCTTGTCTAGTTTTATTGAATGCCTTTCTTTATAGGGAAATGGTAGTGGGGTTTTGATATTGTTAAGCATTATAACAACTTTTTCTTGTGAGTCTAACAAAAAGAAAGAGAACTATGAAAGCCTTTCTCAAGAAATTATAATAGTAGTGTAGTGATACTATTGGTAGTGGCAGGGCAGCAGTAGCGACAAACTTTTTTCCCGCTTTTGCGCTCACTAAATAGTTTGAACTTGTCGGTGGAAGAGTAGTAGTGGTGGTGGTGGTGGAGGAAGAAGAGGAGAAATGCAAGAAGTTTTTTTTTCTTCGGAAGTTTGAACTCGCTCTCAGTTAGACTGATTGTGAGTCCAAAGAGTAAAATGAATGATGGCGATTGTACTGTGGCTGTTATAAGTTGAGAAAAAAAAGACGTTTGATTTTTATCCATTCATTTCTTACTTCTGCTTTGCTAAAGACGGGAAAATGCTTGCATTTTCAAAAAAAATAATACGATTATGTTGAACTGAATGATAGGATATTATGGAATGGATATATATACCAATAGAGGTATAAGATGATGTGGATGGTAATGATGATAATGGTAAGAAGCAGAAGTGAAAAAGGAAGAAGACGACGACGGAATAAAAGGGAAAAAGAAGAAAGAAAGATTAGTCCTTTTAAGTAAAAGTAGCAACTTCTTAAAGAATTCAGAGAATTGAATTATTTTCCTTGTTCCATCTCTTATTCCTCGAAGGATATATACATACTTTACTTACGGGGATTGTGTTGGTATGGAAAATGGAGAAAAGGAAAAGTATATAAGTGTAGATTATAGATACTAGACTTTTTTTATCCACTTGGTTAGGTGGCAGTGCTGGTGGAAAACGATGATTGATAATGGGAGCTATACAGTTTTAAGAACATTTCTCATTTCCACACACACAAAGTAAAACCGTACGACTTTCTTTGAAAAGATTTTCTCGTACACACTTTTTTTCAAAGTAAGGCAGTTAAAGTCAATATGACTATGGATAAAGTGGAGCTAATACTTTTTTGAATGTATGAGTGCATATGAAAATAATCGATGCATATGCATAATATTATACAAGTATAAAGTTTCTTTTTATTTAATCTTGAATATCAATATTTAATAGCGGTGGATCAACTTCTTTTATCGATAATAATATTATCACCACTATCATCATCCTTTTCTTCTCGAGGAAACGAAAAGGTCTTTTATAGCCTCTAGCCTAATAATAAACGTGAAGGCACTATAAAGTTGACCACTTTTTCAAGAAAGAGGAATATCAACAGCAACAGACGCCAATATGGGCAAAAGGAAACTTGTATCCCGTCATTATTATTATTAGTAACCAAAACCAATCCCTACCTACCTACCACTACCACCACCACTGTTTCCACATGACCCTCCACCAAAAAACAAAAACTTTAGCCAAACAGTTGTAAATGTAAAATTGAACAAGTAATGAACTATCTTCAACACGTGTACATTGAAGTAAAGAAGCCAAAAAGAGTTTTTCAACTTTTAGAGAAGGTGTGGGATTTACACCAATCTGTGTGTACTTGTTTTTAAGAGGATGGACAGACAGACAGGTCAGAAGAGAAGCAAGTTTAAATCACATCAGCTACTCACAGTAGAGTAATAATATGAAAAGGTAGTAATAATCATTGTAATAATGGCAGTAAAAGGAGGTTAATACTTAATAATAGAGCAAAAATACCTGTGGGGTGTCAAGGTGCATGATGGGATATTACATGTGTGTGCACCGTGTGTTAGCATGCCATGTGAAGTGAGCCAGCAGCCTCAAAAAAAATATCCATCCATCCATCTTTCCATACATTTTTACAGATGTACGTGTGTATAGATGGATGCGTGCATGGAATTGAAGAGCTCTTTGATTGTTCTCCATCTCACTCACTCTCCCTGTTTCTCTTTGGCTTTGGTCTGGCCTGCCTGGCCTGGCCTTATTATTATTACATATTATCTTTTATGACGATGGTGATGACTCTGTACGTTTTTGTCTTTCGTCCCAGTGCAGTAGTCGTGTCATGTGGAGAGCTGAAGTTGTAGAAAACAGAAGATGATATTAAAAGACCCTTTTTTTCAGCTCAGGCAGACATAACCACCTAGATCCCAAATTCTACAACAGCCAAGCAAGCCACCACGAACGAACGGCAGCAGGTCCACTCCAGAAAGAAAAAAAAACCAATGCATTCATTTCCTTTTACCAGCCACTCTTACACACCTTTATGTTACGAAAAGAGAAAAAGTGAGGCTGATGATGGTATATATAATGGTGGTGGTGAACAAACAACATAAATATATTGTCCTTTATTATTATTGCATTACGTATTTTTACGCTACTTCTTCCTACTATTACCACCATTTTGTTCTCGCTTCCTACTCCTCTCGAATTTGACGATACTGATGACCTCCTGCTGCCGTTTCTATTCATTTCGAAAGATGAGGATGTTGATGACTTCTAAACTACGGAGTAAAAAAACGTTACAGAAAAGTAGCTTGGTTTTGGAATGTTTATTCAGATGGGGATATGCACATGTTTAACAAATATTTGACAATAATTTTATGTATATATTTTAAGCTGAAATTAGCTAATTATTGTATCGACAGTCAAAAACATGATTTTTTTGTAACTGTTTTGCAACCTAAAATGTATGGACTGGACTGACGGACAAATAGTATATATGCTTAAGTAGTACTATGTGCAATTTAATAAACGAATGTTTGCCAAGTGCCACCTTACCTTTCCCACTTAACTTCAATCAAAAGTACATGCGTAGGTATGTGTTCTTTCATTTCATGTCTCCATTTTCATGTCATATGGCGTTTCTCTCACATGAGCTGAAAAATTCCACCAAAATATAAATGCGTTCTTAATGGTTCTCCTCCTCATGTTATCCACTAATTCTTAGTGCAGTTGTTTTGTTCAGTAGCACCAAGCCAGCCACGAACCAAAGTTTATTATTATTACCTGTTATTATTATCCTTACCACATCATCATCATCAGGATGGTCGTCGTCGTCATCATCGACACGTTGACCAGACAAGCACTTTTCATTCAATTTTCTTCTCTCATCTCTTTGCCTACAGCTTTTTATGCTTACTGCTTACCACCTTGTCTACACTTTACTAAGAGTAAAAAATAGAATTATTATTGCGTAACAGTAAAAAGGGAAAAGGACATTTCGTTATCCAGCAAGTAAATGCGTACAAAGGTATATATTTTTCTACCTAAAAAATATCGCTTCTGTAAATAAATCCTACTGCATATTTTTGTTGGCTAGTTTTTGAGCTCGTCGGATAGAGTGTGCTTAAGTGCCATGTAGAGGAAAAAGGTGTCTTAGAATTTTTCTTAGTCATAAAACATTACTTAATCCAGTTGCCCTTTTGACTTTATATTTAAGTCGAACGTGTAACATTTATGAATCCTCGTCGAGACATTTAGACGAATAGCTTATGCAATCCATCTATGTAACTAAACCATTGCGATCATAAACATTGGCACCTTTACTTTACCATTGCATTGGCATACTTACAACTCGAACTTGGTTATAAGTACGTTTGATGCGTCTCCTATCATTTTAGCGTCTCTTTTAAAATATGTGCAAATGGATTTTAATGTCTTTGCCTCTTGCACACGTTCTGGATTGATCCTAGTCATCCATCGAACATAAGTTGGGTTTTGGGATGCGATGTTGGCACATTTTCCTACCTGTCTGTTTGTTTTCCTTTATCTTCCCATTATCTTTGCAGTCTTGATAACTTTGTCTACCTACATAGCTACCATTTTTATAAATGAAATTATAAAATGGAATCATCTCTAAGCCACAAACACACACACACGCAAACCCATATGCTTACCTTACCTAAAGATAGAATGCGCTGTTTGAAGAATAAATATATTTTTATAACGACAAGCATGTCATGAGTTTCAATGCTGCCGTTTGACAATCCATTAGCAAAATGTGTTGTCAATCGACAACATCATTTACCGCACTTTTATTCTCTTCTACTCCTTTCCATCATTCTATCAGGAAGAATTCCATCATTCTTTTATAATTTAATGCCTGGAATGGGGAGGAGGTGTGTGGGGAAAAGAGGTTACCGGGATATCCTACATTGGTTGAGGTATTCTATAGCGTTAATGTTTGGCCCTGAAGAAATTTTGTAAGGTTGTTCCATTATCGAATATGTTTGTCATCTTTGAAAAAGGGATTTTTTTTCGCTTGCCATTATCATCATGTAATAAAACTTGGCTAGACGACCAAATAAACGCATGTAGGTAATCTGGAAATGATCTACTTACTGGTGCGTAAGCAAAAAGAGCATTACACAAACACAAAACAAAGTTGTGGCAATGGCAGCAGAAGCACAAAAGATGGACACGGGTGACATGATGACTTGCACGCATTTTTACTGTGACAAAATTCTCACCCGAATAATGCTAACCAAGCAGAATTCATCAAAAGACAGTCCCTGTCAACAGTTCTTTTCTTTCGCGGTTTGTCACTAAAAAAATTATTTCCTTTAAAAAAACGCCTTTTCAACCATTAAAAACGGTAGATTGGATAACTTACTCGTTACATGTGAGCAACTTATTTTGTGAAAACAAGCGAGTGTGCAGATGCAGTAGAGAAATGTGTAGTTTCTCATTCATTCAAAATCATTACGCGTTTGTTCTACAGCATATACTTTTACGCGCACATTTATTTGTCATGTGTATAAATACTGTGTGTGGTACAAAAAAATACCTCTTGTCAGTTTTCTGAATTTTCTTCACATAGTTATAATATGCATAAAGACGATGTGTCTAAAATGCGTTAGTTTTTGTGGTTAATGGAATTTTAATAGTTCGTTGCTGTCTTTTTTTCTCTGTCATTTTATATATTATTATGCCATGCCAATGCCATGCCTTTATTATTGTTTGTTTAAGCACGGCTGCTGAACCAGAAAAAAAAAGTGGCTTGAGAAAATGAAAGAATATTCGTTCATTTCAGAGAGTTCTCTCTCTTCATCGTAAAATATTATGCATACATTCATTCATTCATACATGCTCAGACAAACCAACCTGATCTTTCTTGTATTTTACAACCAGGAATTACTATGCACCGCTTTCTCGTCTTCTTCAACAAGAAAAAAATGCGTTAGCGGATGTACATATAATGTATGTACATGCATTTTGCTTTTTGGGATAAATGTCCCTTCGACTCAACCAGAGACATACACAATACATGCATGTAAAAATACGCATAAAACCCATGGATTTTCCGTTAAGCTCACTCAACTACTTAATGCTAATGCTCGTTCCTGCTGAATCTCAGTTTTTAAACTTTTCTTTCTTTCAAGGAGGAAAAAATAATGTAATGTTATTGTTGTTTTTTTCCTTCAGTTAAAGTTTAAGAGGAGAGATGGAAAAATAAATGACATAATGCTTTGCTATGCCATGCCACTGCAACTTACCACCATACCATACCACCACTGCCACAAATAGCAGTCGCAGTCTTCTTAGAAAAGAAGACAAACTAAAGTAACTTTATTAACTACCGATTAGCGTAGCTAGGTAGTTAATGAGATTGCAATCCTGTCTGTCTGTCTGTCTGTCTGTCTGTCTGTCTGTCTGTCTGTCTGTGTGTCTGTCTGTCAACACGATATCTCGAAAACCGCTTGACC
>JAQFZH010002374.1:0-16820 GCA_034695485.1 Entomobrya nivalis | reverse complement strand
TACATATACGCTCATATACATCACATCTTTCGCCGCAATCGGTAGTTACATATCAGAATTTTACATTCTTCTCGTTTATATCTGTAATAACTTCTGAGAAAGCTCGGAACGAGAAAATCCAAATCCCTACGCTGCTGAGCAGATATGTATATTCTTATATGAACTGTATTAATATGTATATATTAACTACCTATCTAGGTATACACATACTTGATTTCAAGATATTTTGTGTTCGAGCTTCGTCGTGGCATAAAGTGACAATCAACCTAAGTGCGTTGTCATTTCAGTTACATTACTTGTCAACCATGTACACCGCACCGTGCTCCCCTATCAACGCAAAGAGGACTTTTACGAGATGTCTCGCGTATGGTGGAGTTATACGGGACAAGAATTTAATGTAAACGTTGCGTTAGTTGCATGTCACATTACGCTAAAAATATTATAGCTGTAGCGTCCTAATTAAAACCGACTCTACTTCACTATATAATATATGAAATGTGCCTGGTAGCTATCAAGAATATTTAATTTATTTACTCTGTGTACATACTACATACTGACAAGTGGACTTTGGTCGACTCGGTGAATTCGGAGAAATGGATATAAGCCGGTTAATCTGATGAGAAGAGGATATCAGAATTCCAGCTAACAATGTTTTCCACTGTGAGTGAGTTGTTCCAATGTACATTACATGTATGTTCACCCAGTACTATACACTTGTTCTCTCACTTAAAAACAACTAAATTAATAAGTAGCCATTTACGGCTAACGGGTCTTATGAAAATGAAAAAAAAAACTAATGCTATCAATCCTTGAATGATCTTAAGTTGAGAACGAGGAGCAAGTTCCGTTTAAGTCTTATACGACGGAGTATAGAGAAAATATGATTCCCAAGTGCCTATACATATTTACATGCTGCCAAAAAGTACAATTCGGAAGATACCGTGTGAAACCTTGATACTTGCGCCGTTTTGTTACGCAGGTATTAGAGTAACGGATTTGGAAGAACTGAAGAAATATGCAGCTATTTTACATATGAAATGAAGGTCAGATGTTTTAGGTTTTATAAAAATCTTGATATATCTACCTTTTATAATGCAGTTTGGTAAGATTTTCCACCACCTCTTCCCCCGCCACCACGTGAACCTCCATCGTCATCACTCTCATTAAACAATCGACGCGCACCTGGTGGTGGGCCCGATATAGATCCACTTCGTAGTGAAGGGCCACCTTCAGTTATAGAACCAGCCCTTAGTATAGCCGGAATAACCCTAGCTGGACTTGGCATGCCACCTCCTTTTGCTTCTTTTTGTATACTGGCGGGAACAGCACCAGGCCGCTCTACCACTTGACCTACTAAGGGAGCACCTGGAGGTTTGGCATTTGCTGCGTTCTTCCCATTTGAATCTTCATCTGAATCCGACATTGCAGGGTTTATTCTCCCATTCATCTCTTCCATCGCACAATACTTGGCCACCATTGCGGCAGTCATGACAGTCATTTCCCCTTCATGTTGCTCTTCCACCTGGCAAAGTGTCAATAAATAAATCAACTGTGTTAGGTATCGCGCCGACATTACAATTAATTAAACTACAGATGAATATATTGTAACATACATATATACTTTAAATTTTCGAATGTGCATACAGCATATTTATTTACATTGACAGAATTGAAAAGAATGTCGTATCAAATTTCTTCGTCGAAAATAAAAACTAACAATTTGCGCAGTACATTTTGATTTTGCGTAATGTTACACAAGAAATCATATCATAAAACATAACATGTACATATTTATGCAATTATGTCATATATGCTCGATCATGATCATTGATACTTATAATCATGCTGATTCAGAAACTTCAGTAGCATATCAGACAGATACATCGTTGTTTGATGTTATAGATAAATATTTAATGATCTTTCAGCAAGAGAAACATGAGAATCTTGATATGTTAAAAAGGATGAAATTTTGGTAGAGAGTCTCAGGGTAATGTCCCAAAAAAACAGCAAAATACTAGGAGCAATTTGTATGACATATTTTGTCGGTCAAGTAGTCACACAACATTAAGCCTCAAAGTTGCCTGAACAGGACAAATATTAGAACCGCAAACAGGCCAATATTTTTAGAATATTGCAATTTCTTCGGGCATGCTATTAATGGCTCGTATTAAAGAATTGTATTTCAAAATGACTGTAGTGTTAGTATTACTTACTATTAGTAGTTGGCGTTGGCAGAATAAAACAGTGAACTTTCTGGTGCCACATTTGTTATTGGTATTCTTACCATTCTAAACCAAATAGGTGCTTTAAATTTGTTTTAAAGGAAATTCGAGGTTTTCATAATATTTTTTTTTTGCACTCATGTTTTACAGTGATATTAAATCTTCATTAAATCATGTTAAGTTAGCGAAGGGATTTATATTTGTATTAATACTGTCTTAGAGCAAGCTGCAGGCTACGACTCAGACTCAGGATAAAAAAAAGGTATTTTGTGATTATTGTATTGTGCTCTGGGGTTATCAAAAAGGTATGATAAATGAATAAGTAGAAAATATTGGAGGCGATGAGTAGGATAAAATAATTTGCTAGATGAAAAATTTGAAAAATCTGTTTGGTTGGATGTTCTTTCTATTTTGGCATGTTTTAAATGTTCTTGTGTAAAAAAAAGTATGGATGTCTGAATGGTGTAGACTGTAGACATGGAAAGCCCTTCCAGTGTTCCAGTAAGTAAAGGAGCAATGTTTACCTAGCTTCCACTAACTCACGATAGTCACGATCAGTAAGAGGCAAATGGGATTCGATCGATACGTGACAAGCACTCTTTATGTAAAGAAAAATACGGTTAAGGTGTGCTCTATGCAGTTTCTTTTGTCCATACCTTTTGTACCTCATTTTAGTTTTCTTCCTTCATCTTTATTGTATCACACACTTAGTATACACCTTACGCTTACACTCAATATGTAATACATCGGCTTGGCTTTTAAGGTGAAAAGAAAAATCCCGTTCTCTTACAGTTTAAAAGTTGCTATACTTATGATGTATGGAAGAAACAGCAAAGTGAAAAAACATAAATGAAATGAGATTTTACTGATAACTTGTTTGATTTTTAGATGAGTATACGTTGTTTGCATTAACAAAAATTGTTTGTTTTTCAGTACGGTTTTCAAACGGAAATTAGGCTTGATGCATTTAAAAAAATATTTTGGATGTCTAGATCCTCCATTTAAAAGATGACTATGATTTTTGCTGCTATCTTATATTTTGTTATCGTTAGTTAATAGATAGTAATTTGGAACTGATATTCGTGCAGATTTTATGTGTGTGCTAAAAGGAAGTGCTCAAGTAAGTAATGTGTCGTTCATGAAAACATGTCGAACAAAGTATTATACTACTCATGTCAAAAGAGACATTTAGACTAAATTCATATAATGCAGTCATATTTTCATGATACACTTGAGAACAATTTCATTGTAAATAAATTATATTAGGTACTTCATTTTCATATAATGTCAAATGTGTTTACGAGCGTTTTGGCGAAGTATAAAAATAACTATGCTAGTAGAAATATAGAACGAATTAATTATATATGTGTATGTAAGCCAAGCATTAAGTGTTGATAAAATCACAAGCACAGATAGAAAATTGAGCAATCAGTAAAGATAAAGAGATACAGAGCAAGCGTTGGAAAACAAGTTGAGGCAAGAGGATAAAAAAGGACAAGTTTCTCACATTTCCCCGGGGGCCACCACCGATTACCTTGAGCCGGTCTTCGGGAATGTTGACTACACAACGGAAGTAGTCATATTTGGGATGAAGAATTCCCGAGTGGAAGAGCCAGTCAGTGAGCTTAGATACAGCGGCTAGAGTCCCCAAGGACATCAGCATGCAAAACGTTCGGAATGGAAATCGTTGTTTTTCCCAAATGCCAGCCTCATCATCACCTTCTTCAAAGTAGGGAAAGCGGATGAATGCTTTCAAATGAAGCAACTCTTCACCACCACCCAGTCTGAAGAGCATTGCCATGAAATAAGCCGATAGACTTCCATAAGTGTTGCAGTAGTGACGAAAGTGAACCACCATGAGAAGTTGAGGAAACAGAATCACGTATACCAAATCCGAACACATTGTCCTACGAAAAACAAAGACACATAAATCAAATGCAAGACCCAATGAATCCTATACTTTGTAACATGCTTTCTTTTTAAATACGTCTGTTATAAAAAAAAATATCACACAAACGAAATAAAGTCTAATTTATCTCTTTTTCATGCAAATTTTCAGACCAAACTATTGCGCAACCCTTCAAGGTATTCTGATGCTATATAATAATGTTAAGTGCTGACAGCAACAGTATAATATATGCATGATTAAATAGTGATTTGACTTACCAAAGTCCGTAAATGCTAGGAATGGTGAGAGCCATTACGGTGGCTAAGGCTCCAACGACAAAAATTGATATACGCATGACCCAGATAATCTCAGTTTCCGAGGCCTTGGCAAAAATTTGGAAGAAATAAAGCAATTAATCAAGCAACAGATTTTTTAAACTTTATTTCAAATCCTTTCAAACATCATACTTTGAGCCTGAAGATGAGACGATATACATTCCGTGCAAACATAGAGGAGGCTGAGAGAACGCTTGAATCGGCTGATGACATCACCGCTGCTGATACAGCACCCAGTCCAAAGAATGAGACCACATCAGGAGTCAAATGATGCATTACCAACGGCAATACCATATTCGATTCGCCACGACCGGCAGGATCCGACCCGTACATTTCACCATAAGCTGTCTTATTCCAATCTATTGACATTCAAAATAGATTTACCACAAATGTAGAATGTTGTTTACGAAAACATTTCGTTTGGCGCAAGTATAAAATATCTTCAATTACTGTTTCAGATACCCGTCTGAAATGGCATGCTATATAATATATCGTTCTCTACCTGAAACTTTAGCGATAGCACCAATTAGGACTGGGGGTACGGCCATTAGAAAGCAACCCACTGCTGCCACGTATGAGAGAATCTGAGCCCCGAATGCTGTTCTGCTGGAAAGCACTCGTTGAAAGTATACCTAAAAATAAGCAGGTGTGTAAATAAAATTTCACATTGTGTATACATGGAGAGCTGATTAATTATGCTGCGGTTATGTTGATAATTATAACAAATGGGCATAATTTTTCCATGTCTGTGCTATTCTTTGTTATCTCATGATTTAAGAAAGATAGTGGACCTTAATTTTATTGTAATTCAAACTCTTACTTAGACTAACTAGTACAAAATCTAGCACAGACCAGCATAAAGAGCTTCAGGTGAGAGATTCCATAAGTTATTACACACACTATCAAACCCTATATTTTTGTACGAAATACTGAAATGCTTCCCAAACTTCTTTTGTGACTCAAAATTTTAGTTCATAGGTCCTTCCGGGAAACAAGTAGTCTCTTTTTCAATATTCAGTGAAAGTGGCTTTGCATGTAATCATGCATTTATCATGTTTGGAGTGGCTAACCTTACCAAGTAAGTGTTCATAAAATTGGTAAAACTACTCTTAATACCAAATAGCGTAATTATGCAGAATACATAATGATACTCATATTTACCTGCCATGGAATTCCACCAAAGATCAAAAGTAGGGCATAATCAATCCATTGGCCGTACTCTTCTGGTTTCAGTTCACCAATCCAATCAATAGTTGGATCTTTCAGTGCATCAGTTAACGACCCTGCTGCCTTATTAGTTAATGCAAATGGAATGCATAACCACTACGAAGTTGGAAAAAAAAACGTGAATTTTAAAGAGAGAAGATTTTTCAGAAGAGATCAATCTGTACTAGTTAATATAACTGTCAGAGTGAAGGCAAGGGAAAGAAGATGAAGGCATTTAATGGGGACATAAAAATATACTATTAGTATTTGATCGTACCAGACCAATCAGAATGCAAATGAGCTGAATGACATCCGTATACGCCACGCTGTATAGACCACCGAAAAGTGTGTAGAAGACAGCAATGCATGCAGACAAAATTACACTTGTGTTTCGATTCATGTCAATGATAACAGATAATGTTGCTCCCAAAGCAGCCAGAATTCCAGCAGCCCAGAATACCTCTCCACAGAGTGCCGGAAGGAAGAGAAGACCACCCATTCTCTCTCCAAATGCATCTTGCAGCGGATCCAACATGGTGACGTAGCCTTGTCTTCGCATCTCATTTGCAAAGAAAATTCCACCTTTAAATTAAGAGTCAATACAAATTCATTCAGGATTTACGTATACAGCATCTTTTTTTTAGTTTGCAATTTTTGTGGAAATGAAACTTTTATTGTTCATTAAATCATTGTAAGTCTTTAGACTAATCCATACGGAATAAGAGGAGGAAAGATAACGAAGAAAGACGACTAGAAAATTGAGCAATTGTCGTTACTTCCGGTGGTAAAATAAATATATCAAAAAACAAATGATATCTTAGGGAAGAACCTGAAGCAGCATAAATATATCTTCATTTACTTTATACATGTAGCTTGATTCTACTAATTTACAAATGTTTGGGAAAAGCTTTGGCATTTAGCAAAGATGTGGTCGAATGAAAGGAGAAAGTAAGGTCACCCATGTGCAAAGCATGAGACATGAAGGCTTTGAGACAACGGTGAAAATGTTAGAGGATTAGTATAAGGATCTTGAGCATGCTTACGTAAGTGTTCCACATACAAGATAGCGTGTGGCATAAAAATTTATTGTGAGATAGTTATTTTCGCCTTGTTAAAGTAATGATTTTGTCAGTCAAATTAATTATGTGGCCACAATCATCCTCTTCATGTTCTTTACAATTATCTCTTCAAGTACGATTGCTAGCATTTGAGAGAAAAATTATATTATGTGTGTGTAGACTTGAATTCAACACGATTCTAAATTGTAACGTGGTAGAAGACCTTTAGATTAGAAATACTAAACAAATTTAATCGATCAGTAAGACTATTGTTTTAAGCAGAAAAAATACTTCCTGTTATCTAATATCCGTAATTTTTTTTAATTATAGCACAAAAGCATTCTAATTTTCATCTATCAAGTTTATGGAAGTGTACTCAGCTAACAAAGTACACAATCAATAATAATGTTTCATGCTTTGTTTACTCATTGTGCAAACATAACAGGGCATTAGTAGTGAGAATATTGGAGGAGATGCCTACCCATGACGAGAGACAAAGAGTATCCAAATGGCGCCTGACACCAAACCAGTCCTGTTGTGTAAATTGCTTCAGCAGTTCCATTAATGTAGCCACCACCGACCCATGTAGCAGTCATAGTGAAAATTCCCACAAACATGCCGATATTTCTTCCAGCCAACATGACCTCTTCTTCAGACGTTTCACCAGTGCCCTGTCTCCCTGCCCAGATCCCGACGGCAAGGATGAGAACGTAGAAGAGCACGATAGAAAGTACACCCCAAAGGTCCACCATTTTGATTAATGGCTTTGAAGATTCTTCTTTTATTCCTGCTTTGTAGTGAGACTCAGCTCCTTTTCTTCCTCCTTTCCTTTTTATTGGTTCACTTTCTATTTGCAGTTAAACTGGATGTCTCCTTTCTCCCTTCGACGATAGTAATAATGATGACGTGTACTGAGATTAGTTTTTTTCTCCCGTTGAAACAGAGCCAAAAATGCTGATTTATATACTGGTTATTAAGCCCGGGGTGATGTGATGATGATGCACAAGTGTCGAAATGCAATGAATGGTGGTAGAAAAGGGAAGAAAATACTTGTGATCGTGCTGAGACAGACTTTCACTCTCACGATAAAGGTTGTAGAATTTTATATACTGCTGTATTTTGTTCAATGGGGTTGTGGGAATTTAGAAGAGTGTTGTGGTTGTGGTAATGCTTGTTTTTGTAAAACGATGATCCTCCGTTTCAAGCGACAGATTGCCTTTTTTCTTTCTAGATTAGATGAAATAAAAATAACGTGAATGTGAATCATAAGGCACATTTATTTACAAGGAAGCACAAATTTCTTCTGAAAAAGTATGACATGTGATGTTTTTGCAGATTGACCGTGTCGTAATCATAATCATTCGTTTCATTGCTTTCACTACTTGGATCGATGAATGACCATTTATGGCGCATGAAAGAAAAGCATGCCATGCATGTACACACGAAAGTGGGTGAAAAGAAAGTTGCATGCTTACCTGGAGTGTAGGGTATATCCTATATATAATTTTAATCCGTATTTTTCTTGCAGACAGGCAAAGCCGCGCCTGCTGACAGAGGGGGATCTCCTTTTTTACAATTAGTTGAGATCGCCTTTTTTTTGTCAATTATCAAAAAGTATTACTTTGAGTATACATATAATATAGTAAAATATGTATTATAACTTTATATCCATTAGATCACAATTTAGCCTCATTGTTGAAAAACCTGAGGAGTACGCCCCACAACGAGAAAAAAGAATCTCCAGAAAACGTTTTATTTGTATCTCACTGAACAAACTGGTCTCACATTAAAAGATCAACTTTTGTCATCTCGATTTTGTAGTACTTTTGTAGTGAGACATTTCACCAAGTATTGTCAATGATGTTACATATTACATGCTAGTTTATAAAGATACTTTTTATGCTTTTTCGGAGAAGTGTACACTGTTCTGAAATATTTTTCGGAAGACCTTTGACTTTTATTTTAGCTTATAGATTATGTACTATTGCAGTTCTTGTTTCAAAAAAATAAAACTCTGTTCTTAATTTCACTTTAGCACAGTTTTATATTTTAGCTTGAAATGTCAATTCAAGTTTGTCAATGAACATTGAACAGGAGCGCAAAGTTAGTTATGTATGATGATGCCCGTAAAGTGTATGGAAATATTTTGGTGGGTAGAATTTTCTAAATGTATTTTGGCTTTGGCGTTTGGATGGTTAGAGGTATTGTTACAATGTCCACTTTATTTTTTTAAAGTTAGTAATGACCAATTGTTGGCTCTGCGGTTTAGTTTACTTGGTACAGTAATCGCATAACCTGTTCTTTTGCTTTTCGGCGAAGATGTGATGACGACGTTGTGTGAAGTGGTTACTAAGTATTTGCTATTTTAAAATACTTTTTTCTCTAATTTCAAGTGAACTACTTACGTTTTAGCTTGGAGTTGGTATTGTCTGACTTCTGTATATATCTGCTTCGCTACTTTGTACAAGTTTCCCGCTTCTTTCTTCGAATTATTTAAAAGAAGAATGTTTCCCTTTGTTGTCGCGAATAGAGTCGCACAGCCTTACTATTTATCCCTAAATTTCCCTTTTTACTTAAATGAACAGCCCAAAGATATATATTTTTCCCAAATATATCTCAAAGTTTAAGACAATTTTGATGGTATCTACGTTTTGAGCTAACAAACTCCTCGTTTTTTTTAGTTTTTTTAGATCAAATTTACTACAAATTTGTTACTCAAGATATGTGTATACATGTATTAATATATATTTCAAAAACTACTTTTTCCCAACTATATTTCCAATATCTGGAATGTTTAAATATCTCTGTTTTTGCTCTCTTGCACAAGAGTATACAAATAATAAATTTTTGTTTCTGATTTGTATTTATATTTTGTTGATATTTATATAAATATAATTATTTCTTTTAAATAGATTATTTAATATACGGATATATATGTTTTTTAATAATTAACTAATTCGAATATTATTCAAATAGTATTCCTGAAAAAACTCAGAATTTATATCAGAATATATATACTTTTGACTTGAAAATGGCAAGATTAATAATGAATTTGAAATTTGAACTAAAGATATTTGAAAATAAGTTATGCAAACAGATTAGGGCAGTAGTCGCCCCACCGTAAAGAAGTTTTTTGTGATGGACTATTCTTCGTCTTGAATCTCAGGCCAAACATCGACGAATCGTTTTGCTAAACCGTTGTTCCACATATATTATCCTCATTTATAAAACTCGCTTCTCCCAGAGATCGTTTTGGGGATGGTTGTAAAAACAACCTTTTCCGTTTTTTGTGCACTTTTCTCAACTTTACATATGAATATACGATATAAGGGCAGTTTTCAGGTGAGAAAAAAAATATCAAGGGCAAATGTCTCCACTTTGATCACATTTAAACAATGTCAGCTAAAAATATATTTAAAACACAAGAATCAGGTAAAATGTTGTCCGTTTTGTCAAATCCCAAATAGCACCATAATTAATTAGGTAGGTTGATAATTTCACAAAATTCAAGCACGCTCCAAGCTGACACAAACTTTTTCCAGATTTCCTATTGAACTACATTCTGAATTCTTATGATTCTCCTTTCCTTGAAGCTTTCTTCAATGATATTTTAAATCAGCTTTCTATTGTTATCGATAAACAGGGTTGATGAATCCTCACAAACGAATTTAACAATAATTAATTCAAACGTTAAAAGTATGATGAGCAGCAACGATTTCCCTTTGGAGGTTGTACAAGTAAAACGAATATACGTTCGATTGTGATCGAGTTAGCTGATGTGAGTGAAAATGTGAAAGATAGTTGTATGCAAGCTAGGAAAGGCTGCTTGCTGGAGTCGACTTTCCTCTTTTTTCCACTTAGGCAAGTTGTTTCTCCAGCTTTAGCTTATGCACAAACACACACATACACACACGTTTGGCCACATTCCCTTTTCCGCTCTCCGTATCACTTTTTTCTCTAAACCTACATATAATATACTTTGTATTCCCCTGGAAAACGATGCTCAACGTGAACAAGTAGGGTTATACTGGTGACTCGACTGGCTTGGCTGGAAAAATATCCTGTGTTTGTGGCATACATATATACACGGCGAACCCCGTGTATATTTGATTGCTGGTTATACTCAAGAAAGTCCTTTTTACTTGAAAAGTATACATAAGCCCACTTACTTTTAGTATATGTCCCATATATCCCATCCCAACCCTGTTTTTGCTTCATGTGCTTTATGGGCTCTATGGACATTCCACTTACTTTCTAAAACTCATTCCTCCCTGTCTGCCTGCCTTGCTCCTCGCGTTTTCCCTTTTACTCGAACCTTTTTTTTCTGTACTTTTAACAGGCTTCTCACTTTTGCCCATTCCATGTTTTCTAGCGCTAGCTAACACAAACTCTAACAACTACGCTCATACCCTATAGTTCTGTTATAACTGGAATAATTTTTCATTCTGCTGAATCCATACACAAAAGTGTATGTGTGCGGCCAGGCCACGAACGAGTGTAAAAGTAAACCATGAGAAAAGTAAGACAAGAAAGGTTAGAATTTCCCTTTTTTTTATACCACCACCAGCAAAAATAAATGTCTTATGCGATGTATCACAATATTACTTTTACCAATTCCAAGGGCTTCCTATTTGCTTATTCTACAAAGCGTTATATTATATATCATTATTAGTTTTATAGATAGCCCGGTATTCAATATATTGCCAAAAAGTAGTGCAATAATGAGATTGCCTAAAGGCGTCATATATACATGGCTGTGTGTAGTAAAACGAGTAAAGCGTGTATAGATTCAGGGTGTGTGGGAACTCCTCAATGGCTATCTAAAATGGAATGGTTGTTATTATTACCAGAATTCGTACTTTTTGATGACGTACGTCACTAGGAATTCTAGGTATATTTTTTGCCCTGTATGCATGCATCATGGAGTTTTTTTTACAATAAAGCATAACGTGCAGTGTAACACTAGCAAACAATGTGTTTTTCGCCTACTTAAGCTTTTACTTCTTACCTACATGCTTTGACTTCTAAACTATTACGTTCATATTTGTCCCCTTTACCCTGGATGTGTTACGTTACTTTTTCCACAATTTCCTTTCTCACAATATCAATAATATCATCATCAAGTATGAATTTGGCATAACGTGTTGGAAAAGAGTTTTTTTTCTTCGTTTGACCACCAGCTCATATTTTCGACTTTGGAAAGCCACTATCGATCTAAAAATCAGAGAGCTTACAGTATTGACCCTAGTGTATATTCTTCGTTCGTAGTTTCACTTTTTATTGGTGGAATGTGTGTATAGCGGAGAAAGGTGTGAAAGTTTTCGAGAAACTCCAGAATAAAAATTTACTTCATAAAAGTAATAACAAGGCATATTTCAAGGTTGAAGAAATAGAAAATGGCAAACATTAGGAAATCTTCTTGCGTAACGTGACCCCCTTCGTGCATCTAGATTAAATCTTGTAAACTAATATTTTTTCACAATTGCGCAAGTATGTGCCTTATGTACAGCGTGAATAAGGTTTCAGCTTCAGTATACTCACAATAGCTATACAAACATGATGAAAAGGGCATAAATGGAGTAATATTGAAGTTTGAAGTTACTAAATGTAGTAAAACATGTGAAAGGACTAGTTTTAAATTATATATTTGCCTACGAGGACAACTTCGGCTTCATTCCGAGTCCCTTTAAGTTTGATTTTCTCAAGTACATAAAATGCTTTTACTTTTACATATATTTTCTGCAAATGTAAACATATTTTCAGGTAAATTTCACCCGTTCTTGACTACAATAGCGAATAAACTGCTATGCCCGTGCCGAAATTTGAATTTAAATGCTTTCTCTTTTTTATGATGAGCAAACAAATCTGTTCAACGAAGCAATACTAGAAAGTAGTATGCATGATGCATGGTGGTAGCAGAATGTGTTATGCATGGTAAAAGCATGTGCACGACATGGAGAAGATGTGCAACGAGACATTCCTACAGATGTTGGCTGTGCAAGAGCAAGCTGAGAACTGAGAAAGGAGAAGATGAGACAACTGGAGGAAGGCGGTGGCGGCGACGGGCGGTGGACATGCGTCACTCTGGAGGAGGGCGCATCAGCTCTATTGGCTGAAGAGTCAAAAGCGTAGGTGGCCTATTAATGGATTTATTTGTGTTGAATAAAAGGTCACAAAGCATCTCATAGAATGTTACCTTTTCCACAGGACACACACATGTTGTTTTGATATAAAGTCTGTGTAGTTGTTAGATCTCGTGTGTTTCAGATAAGCTACAAATATATGTGATCCACTTTCTCTATTATTTTAACATATTCATGTATTTATGTATGTATGAGTAAATATAAAGTAAGATTAGAACAAAATAAGAGCATGAAGGCTTCTTTATTTTCGTTTGAGTGAAAAGTTATGTGATTATGTCATGTGGACTGGGGTACGAAACGTGTCTCGTGAGACGGAAGAAGAGACAAGTATGAATGAACGGTTCGTTTCATGAAAATATTAGTTCTTATTCATCTTAGTTACATATGTATTATATGCGGGAATTATATGCAAGAAAGTAGGCGTGCCTTAATAATTTATCAAGCTGCAAAATTACTCTTTCACACGTGCTCTATGAAAATACAACTTTGAGTGTTATGTGTGTTTTCACATTTTAAGTACTTGCGTGCAGCAGGCAATTTAGTATCCTACGCTTTTTATTAGTTTCAGAGTTACAGCATTTTATATATTCTTACTTATTTTTAGCAGATGACTCGTTCTACTTGACGAATACTTAAATTGATGCATGTTTATTTCATAAGAAAAGATTATGGGAACAATTCTTCGTGGTAAAAACAATTTTTATTCTTTCTGTAACACATTTAAATCCTATTTGAAATTAACATGACTATCCACTAGATTCAAGTTTATTCTGCTTTGCTTCAAGAATCAAAAATTTATTGGTACTCTGGGGAATTGTGTATTTTTCCAAAATGTTTCCCAATAAATTTTCTGGATTATGGGATCAGCACCAAAATGATTTTTGATTGCTTTTATCGTTTATGTCTATGTAATTATGAATAAGATGTACACACTATGTACTTTTGTCAGTTTGATCGAAAAACACTTGTAAATCCCTTTTCCATATACAATCTAACAATACTATCATGGAGCTGTTTACACATGCATACACATAACAAAATATCAACATCTTTCTATTTGATATACCCCATTTAGATAAAAACTAGCGCTCCTGAAAATATTTTCGGCTTGCATAAATGCTAATTGGCAAATCGCATCTTGCTAAACAAAATAACACAGAAAAATATAGTACATATATGCGATTAAATGAAATGATGTTGTTCTGCGTTGTTTCTTCCAGCGTTGCTGGTTTCGTCTCATGTTTTGTATCAATTAAAACTCAGAATCACCATAAAAACATTAACAATAAAAGCAAACCATTCATCATTATAAACGCTATATTAAACAGAACCTTGCCATGTCATGGATTGCCCAGTTTTTACACGTTTATAACTATTTCAATCTATACAATTTTACTTTTGTGGCTGAATGTATGCTGAAATTTGAAACGAATTTACAAGGGTATCGGAAATCGATGTTTCCATTCAATGGACCAAGTAGTAGGAGTACCGAAATATTCTCATTGTCTACTAGATTGTGATGGATATATTTCTCTTGGGAAAATACTGACAATTTATGACGCTCCAATCAGCGAAGATCATGCCTGGGCATTGTGTTATCTCAGTGGGAAATATCTAGAGACCCATTCATTTTCATCATTCCCGAACTCGCCAAGTGACGTAAATGCCTTCCTGTGCAAGCAAACTCCAGACGCAGAACTTATAAAAATTCACCACCAGGACGGCCATGTTGTTCTAGACATTGACATACCGCAACATAAAGGTTACTTTTCCAAATTCCAAAGCAATTCATCTTCAAACGATTCAGGAGACAAACGAAGTGTGAACATTACTGAACTCATTTCTAAAATTGCAATGGTAATTTACAATGGACTGGATTTCGGAATGAAGGAGCAGGAAGAAAGAAGTTTAAGTTTTCCAATGGAAAATATCTTAGACAAAATGATGTCATCAGAGAACAGAAAGACAAGTGAAAATTGCATGTCCTTCAGCGAACATGATATCATCAATGCATGCCTAGCACATTTCAAAAGTATTGGATTTTCCGGCGACCAAACTGCTGACTCGTATTACCATCAGACCTGTAAAAATCTTGTATTGGAGACACTGGAATTCTCTAACTTTTTAAATGTGGCG
The DNA here is from genome assembly GCA_034695485.1 of Entomobrya nivalis. Classification (NCBI taxonomy): domain Eukaryota; kingdom Metazoa; phylum Arthropoda; class Collembola; order Entomobryomorpha; family Entomobryidae; genus Entomobrya; species Entomobrya nivalis. Next base: position 1,832 of record JAQFZH010002374.1, on the reverse strand, counting down.
GAACGAGCATCAAAGCAACTACATTATTTACGCGGACCTTCTTGTGGTGACTTGACAAGATATAATATGCCAGTGGAAAAATCCTTTTTGAACACCAGAAATGAATTACGATCAATAGCCAAGCTGTGGATTCAAGTTGTACATGAATTGAGATCGGGAGTGACATTACGTCGGTTGGATGAGTCTCTAATTCGTAAACGACATCGTCATGAGTTCAAGAAAAGTCCATACGAACTTCTGATGGATGACATTAAATCCCAAAAGTACAAATTAAAAAAAGTCCCAGAGAAAAAAGTAGGACAAGCTAAAGGGAAGATGGATGTACATGATATTATTATGGAGTACGTCCGCTCCAGGCCAAAACTGAGGAAAGCGTCGGAAAGAATTTTACGACCACTGACACTGATGAAATCTGATCCGTACACGGAGCTAATGAGAAGCATTAGAGAGGTACATCACCTTCGTCATGTATCAAAAACGTCTTGAATGTCTTCAATTCATCTTTAAGAAATTTCACTTGGATGGCCATGCATGGTTCGGATATACCCAAACCCAATTAATTTGTGATTTTATTGCTACAGCCAAAAATAAATCAACTGGTCAATATAAACTTTTCGTGGTATTTATATTTTTTCTTTACGTTGCGTTGTACATTGTACATCTAGTACATTTTGTTTTTGAATGCATGGGATTTCGTATAATGATAATGAGTAAAATAAATGGTTATTTTTCCTAATACACAAACAAAAGGGATGGAGAAAATAAGAGTAGAATATTTTGTTTTTATTGCATTTTATTGAATCAAACAGCATCAATGATCATATCATAAGTAGGGATTGGATTTCGCAAGTAATCCCTATTTTCTAGTGTGGTTTAACAAATGGACAAATCTTCTGGAATACAACCTTGAGTTACGAAGTCGAAATGGAAACCAGACTGGCATTTCAATGTTCCCTTGTAAAGCCCCTCATGACAAATGGAAAATTCTCCACACGATCTCTTACTTGGTACAAGTAAAGAACTTTCTGATCCATATTCTTCACACTTTGCCATTGCGTCCATGTATAATTCACTTGTTTTCTCAGTTTCAATGAATTTTGGAACTTCAAATGCAACAGTATTGTTTGCACGACATTGTAAATCGACAGGGTCAAAGCAAAGGCCAGAAACACACATTTGAATTAAGGGAAATCCTTCGACGCATATTACATACAGCGAGCAATTTCCTGCGATTTTATAAGAATATATGTAATGTCATGTCTTTCATTTTAACAACACCGTTAAAATACAATAGTTGAAGTTGTAAATATCTGTATATTGGCAGAAAACTTTTACCTGGGTATGGGTGAAAGCTGACACCTTCAGGAGGACATTCTAGTATTGGGTTTGGAGTAGTGGTTGTTGGCACAGGCTCCGTGCAGTTGACATTTTCGGGGAAATCACATTCTTTGAGTATCGGGTTGTAATGCAGGCCTTCCGCGCACTGTTCCTCACGTGCAACTCCATTTACACAAAGAAAGTACGATCCACAAGAATCTGCACAAGTACATAAATGGCAGAAAAATGCATAATTATAGTTCAAAAAATTGCAAGTATTTATTCGAACAAGTTTGGGGGAAATCATGGTATTGATTTTTGAGCTTGAAGTAATAAAACGTACCTGGGTTGGGAATTTTATCAATACCTTCCGAAGGGCATCCATTAGGAAGAGGTGTTGTTCCATTAATTGGGGGTGTGGGTGTAGTTGAATTACTCGGAGGGGTAGGAGTAGTTGAATTACTAGGAGGGGTAGGAGTAGTTGAATTACTAGGAGGGGTAGGAGTAGTTGAATT
>JAQFZH010002373.1:0-16824 GCA_034695485.1 Entomobrya nivalis | reverse complement strand
CTTGGTGTCATAACGGAGGCAATTCCTGGAAGAGATGGAGTTGCTAGACTCTTTCGTCTGAAGACGAAAAATGGAGTTATCCTGCGTCCGGCTCAACGCCTATTCCTGATGGAGCAGGAAGAATAAATTAATAATCTTTATAATTATATGAATATTCTTTATAATTAAATAAGTGCATAATTTAATATTTAATTTAATTTTGTTTGAATTTTCGTTGTTCTCTTTCCAGACCGCCCACCGAGGAGATTGGAGGTTGTTTCTTTTGCTACGCACTCGGGGATGTTTCCGGAATCTGGCCTGTCTACTGACGATGGGTGTGGGTTGGGAACAGGCGAGTGTGGAGAGCGTATTTTTAGTTTCCATTTTACTCCAGTCTCCTCATCTTTATTTTGCTGTTTTGTTCCAATCAGGACCTGCAGGTACCTGCTTGGAAGGTGGGAATGTGTCGCAAAATGTATTCATTCGTGTCTTAGATAACCCCTTTTTCCAGGTGTGGGAACCTAGCGGAAGAGGTGTGAGAGATAACACGAGGAGATCACACATCAGCTTTGGTCAAAGAGGGACCTGACGGTATTTGACGTTCTGCTCCTGGTATTTGCCTATACGTGTACCTGACGCGTATTTGACGTACGCTGCAAGCCTCTCTCTATCTCTGCAGCTCAGCTACACACTTCTGCTGCTGCTGCCTACTTACTCGCTCTGTGACTCTGAAAGCACAAGCATCTCCTTCAGGATAATCCTGTCGTACAAGCTGTAACGCAGCATTATTGAAATATTTAACTGGCGAAAGCCATTAATTTTGTTAGTAGTTTAATTTAATTGGTTCAATAAGTCTACCATTTAATTTTGTAATAAAACTGAAGTTTCTTGTGATTTCTTTACTGCATCTTAATCAACTAGTTATCCTGTGACCGAACATTACTGGAATTTTACTGTTTTTCATGAGAGTGGGCGTTTTCATTTGTGACATTAATTTTGTTTCATCAGTTACACTTACGAAATCATCCCATTTTCAACAAATTTAGTAAATTACATTTCTACTAATTCACAACCTGTTATTGGTGACTAGTTGAAATTATTTTGGAAGTAGTAAAGTTTAAACTTCACTAGAAAATCGCACTAAACTTTTCATAGTTGTAGCAATAAAAAAAGATGCCATTTTTAACTTCTGCTCCAATAAACTCCAACATGTGCCATTTTCTTTTTGGTATGTACTTATCAGTAATATTACTTTGCCGAACCTGCAGTACTTTTTGTCAAAACCTGCTGAAATTATTTGATCTGGTTTTTAAACCATTATTGATTAATATTACTTTACAAAATATGTTTGTTTTTCATATTACTGTTTTTATGTACTTTTATGCTATAAAGTACAAATAAGTACCTTACAATCTAATTGATTTTAAAGTAGACGAAGTCATTTCGTATCGGTACAATTTTCCTTCAACTAAAAGAACTCTTCAAATGTGTTGGGATGTGTGGCATAATTTTACATGCATTGTAAACTGCTAGATTTCTCTTTAAAAAAGTTCAATTCTTTTGCTACGAATATTAGTTCCACTAAATGCAACATGCATTTGTAATAACTTTTTAATATGCACATCGAATGTAAGTCCGAAAAAATTATATCATACGAAATATTAAAGTGGAAGTTATACTGAACGTATTGTCATCACGCTAATACCAAGTATTAAAATATCCTCTAGGTAACATTCAGAGTCAAGCTAAACAACAGTAGTATTAATTGATTTATTTCCAAAATGCAATACATTAAGTAAGTTTGTTATACTATTACTTCATATATGTTTGAAGGAATAAATTGAAATATTTATTTTCGATATTCTATAGTAATCCAACCGTAAATATTGAATGTTTTATAATTCTATGGATACCTGAGCACGCCTTCCATAAAATAACTGCATTTAATACAATCGTCTTTCATTACCCATCTAATACTGCATCATTCATAAACTTAGAAGGATACTGTTCATGCCTTTTAGAGGCCATCATGTGCATTCAAGCCAAAGCTGACACAGTAGATTACCGCAACTATAGAGTGTCCTAATAATGTGATTTACGTTCAATATGTGCGGACTAACATTTCTAAGGATTTCCAACAGATATTTCAATTGAACACTCCTGCTGTCAATCTGATGTGTACACTAACATGTCACAATATAATTGAGATTCAAATAACATGTCACCTCCATTATATGTCAAACCCAAATTTGCTTGATCACAAAGATGTCATCACCCATCATAGTGTGAATTCTGGACTTTCACTGGATGACCATTCTGGGGACAAACATTTATTCCTTTATCCTGTGGACCATCATTTTTATTGGGGTGTTGGGAGGGACGTTTTAATATTTTTTGTTGCTTTGAGGTTTGGACTTTTAAAGACGGATGATGATCCATCACAAAATGGAGTTATTATACCTTTAACTTGTGCATATAAAGCTCCACTTTGTGTGTTATAATAAAGTTAGTTTTCGAGTCCCATATCTTAACATTAAATATTGAGACAAAAGAATTTAGTTAGTTCTGAAGGTTATTGTTATAAATAAAACGATAAATGAATTAACTTGAACTACATAAATAATTCTGCGCTGCTTCATAAATTTCATGACTTCTGGTGATATGTCCTCTTGGGAGACACAGTATGAAATGAAGTTGCTTAAATTGTTAAATTTGTCTACGATACCCTAAGTAACATTTACATGTCAAATGTTTCAACAATATATCAGTAAAATATGAATTGCTTTATCGATTTTTTATAATTAGTTGAATGTTTTTCACCACCTCCATGGAGAATAGGTCCGAATTTCATTTCAAACATGATACATCAAATCATGTCAGTCCTTCACAACTTGAAACTATTTCCAGTCTATTTCATCGTCCTTTCTCACAATTTAGTCTATCTGATAAAGAAATATACATTAATTTCTTTCTCTCGTTGATTTTCGAATAGTCAGTACTAATTTTGATTCAAACAAAACATTGCCGAAATCTTTCATTGAAAACTTACAGCTGTACTAAGCTGTAATTGTACATTTTTTGCTTTCAAACCATTTTTAAATCAAACCTTTAGTCCAACTAGAATAAAGATAAATACTCTATCATTTTAATTTTTAAAATGTATCTAATATCCACTAACTTTTTTAACCAAAATTTAACAGCAAAAACTAAATAAGGTCAAATCATTTCAAAAGTGGATATTTTTTTAGTTTTACCGAATGATGCTTCTACTGGTGGTTTAGGAATGATACGTAGAGCAGGTCGTGCAAAAAACTCAACCGTCATAAGGACAACTTGTTTGTAAAATATTGTAATTTGTAATGAAAATCTACTCTTATGACAATAAAAAATAAGGGAACAAACTAATGTATGCAATTTATTGTTCAGGGATTAATATGTATTAATGAGAGGGGAAACCACGTACATTTTAGACACATCAGAACCACATTCCCTTTCTTATTATCAGTACGTATTCATTTTATTTTAAGAATCTGCCGTAAAAAGTCATTTTTAAATGGCTTTGTCACTAATTGAATGTCAACTTGCTTTGTCAACAATGCATGAAATAAGTATAACTGCTTTATATTTGCTGTAGTTGTAAAGACTGAATCTTTTATAACTCCTAAAAAAGACACCTACGAAGATTATTATTTCGAAATTTCATTACAAGTCTTAATCACTATAATCTACTAATAATAGATTTCTGGTAATTTATAATAGGAAGAATGAAATTCACATTATTTCATTACCATAATAACTTTACGTTCTACCTTGGTTTCCATCAAAAATATTGCTACGAATAACTCTATGACGAAAAATAGATATCTGATATTTGTATGATTAGCTTTCGTATTTCAAACCATTAAATTTGGCTTTCTGGTCTGCTTACCGTCGTACAGAAAGTCGTGCCAGTAAAGACCTGAACTCGTCCACATTTTTTGATTATTCACATTTCACTGGTTTAAATTCATACAGTAAAATTAATTGAAGCGGACTTCATGGATGACATGTTGGAAATCATGAAAATTTATTTCTTTCGAGCTTTCGAATATTATATATATTCATCTTCAGGAGACTATTGGAAATTTAAAACAAGAAATTATAATAAATATATACAATGAGTAGAAAAATGTACATGCATTGATAAGTGTATATTACATACATACATGACCTGGTCTAGTTGGTCAGGATTGAAACAAAAATTGATTGAATAGTTTCAAGAATCAAAATCGGTACACATTAAAAAGTTAAATCACAATCAGTAAATTATAAAAAAAATCAATAACGTTTATATATAAAATGTAATTTCACATTTCTCCATAACAATTGCATGACTTCATTGTCTTTTTCGTTGGTTAATTTTTCTTAGTGGCTTCAAAGAATTAAGAAAACTTACTAAAACAAGTCTGTCGGTTTTTAAAAACAAACTTTTCATTCCAGTATTAGCAGTTACCCTACATAATGTTGTTGTGACGCAAGTAATTGGTTATATTTCCAAATTTCAGCTCTTTTTATCAGTTTGCACGTCGTCTTTAATTTTTTATGAATTCAATAAGTAGTCACTGCATATCAGCAACAAATCGAATTATCAAATACAAGTGGATTACTTTACAAGCTTGCTTTGATACTCCAACAAAACCTGCCTAAAATCGAAATAAACCTTTACCATAATATTTAGTGGATGAGAAAACGACTGACAATGCCATAAGGGAAAGCAGACCAAGGCTTTTTAAAATCTATATTAATTTCGTGCAATATTTTTTTGGCAATTTTATGTCAAAAGAGACGGAGGCGATTATTTCTCATATGTAAATTCATTCCCAAATCATAACCACAATTAACTACTAATAATTAATTGGTGTGATAGTGTGTAATGAGTGAAATAAAACATACATTATTTTATCCCTTTAATAACTTGTCTAGTGAAATATATTCTTAGACAAGTAGTTCACCTGACTGACCAATCATAGAAAATGTTTTTGTTAATTTACATCAAATTTAATTTTCTTTTCCAGAAATAGCCGTTCTTATTATTTTACTCCACAGTAATCAGAAATTAAATTAAACTACTCTTTCACGAGGTCATTAATATATTCACTATTCAGCACTTTATATTTAATACTCAAGTTAACGTATTTCCAGTTTAAAGAATTCTATTAATCCTTTAAGTCCTAGTCTGCTAAACTCAAATTATCTATTGATTTTTCATGCTTAACCTAATAAAATAATAGTATGTACACTATACTTAAAATATGTGATATAAAAACAAATCCATACGGCTTTTATGGTGTTTCCCTTTCCATAGATGATGGATTTTAATATTTTTTATAAAAATAGTTGGATCGCGAACACTACTGTCACACTTTGAAGCAGCCACTTCAGCTAAGATGAGGTCAGCAGAAATCCGGATTTGTTACTTCAGGTATCTAGTATCCAAAATATTAAAAAGCGTGGTGATTTTATTTAATGTTTATCAAAGTTAAAGTTAGTTTACCACATGTAGTTCAATCTGATATAGAACTTACAAACAAGGAGTAAAATTTTGTAGTGGTATTAAAGTAAGCAAAGCGACGTTAGACTCCCCTCGATTCCCCACAAATAAAAAAGTAATCAAAATGTACAAACTGTAACGAAAGAACAAGCAACAAACAAATATTTATTAGTAAACTTTTTATACTTGAGTCAAAAACCTGTAAACCAGTTAATTTTTTTAAAATCTTATTTTCGTCACGACCTTTTTTAAATGTTCACGTTGCATTACAGTTTCCTTTTTCTTACTTCAAGTGCCAAGTTTATCCGTGTTCCATAGCAATGTTTCCAATGTTAAACCCAACATTTCCCTCAAATTTGTATAAGAAACAGACATTTCACCGTTTTTTGTAAAGAAAATAGAAAATACTGCAAACGTTCACTCCCTTCCACTACATTAAAATAGTATTTATTGCTAGGTCAATGAGTTGATATGTCATTACGACACCAACTGTTTTGCTGCTGCCAACCCGACAATGTTTTATTACTGTAGTTTTTTATTAAACAGGTGAGTAGCCAAAAGTGGGTTCATTCACGGCACATGTTATCAAATTATTTGTACTTTTAATGAAATTTTATCGACTGATAAATAAAATCAACTGGAAATTCAAAGTAGTTAGCATATCGGAAATAAAACTTGATTCATTGTTTTGAAAACGTGCAAAGTAAATGGCCCCATATTTTGACATCAAATGTTTTCAATTCACCTGTGTTTATTTGCGACGATGAGAAAATGAACTTCTATAAATGTAGCTATATGTTTGTGTGAGGCATTAGGTGTAATAATACCTTAGCTTGTGTGATATAACAAAAAAGACAGACAGATCATAATAATTAGAAGAAAACAGCAAAAGAAGGTATCGTGATTCACACTGCTTCTCTTTTATTGCCTTGGGCTATAAAACCGAACAGGTAGGTTTAGTGAGAACTTGTATGTTTTTGAGCTTGTAAAACCTTATATCAAGCAGATGTGTTCTGTCTGATACTAATTTAAACAGACTTTTTTGAGCTTTAATAGAATGAACGAGAAAACAATTGAGTATACTTTTATGGGACTGTTCCATTATTGCAAAACTCTACAGTGTAAAATCTTGATTTATAAAGAATAGTTGTAGTAAAACATATACGATAGTCTAACCACACTTCTCGAATGAACGATCCTCATACACTCTCATATTTCAATGGATTTTCAAAAAGAAACAAAGTAAAAAGGAGAGCGTGTGGCATGTAAAAATAAATTATGAAAATGCAAAGAATTTTAGGGGTTTTATATTACAAATTTGAGTAATGTTGGTAAAAATTGAATGCAAAATAAAATAATTATACAGTATTTAAGCTTTGATAAATAATCAACAATAATAAAAGCTTACTATATGCCTTATTCATCAGTAAACATTGTTGAGTTATAAACTCGTCGAAGTTTTGATAGCATTCCTTTGGTTTAATAAAAAATTATTATGTAAATAACTAAGATAATATAAAAATATACAAAAATTTGACTTTGTATTCAAAAATTATTAAAACTTTAATAGAAAATGATTTACTGTAAAAGCCATGCAATTTTTCACAAATAATATAATTGTGATTTAACCAATTATTGAGCATTTATAAGTTACTAGGTCAGCAGAAATGACATATGGACAAATTTACCAGACATAAAGTGCCAACTCGACAATTTCCATTGATTAAAATGGCCTTAATTGGTGATTCAATTAAGTTGGAATAATCATTTAAACACGTAATTACATTAAATTGGACTGGCTTTTAGCTTAAAATATTTTATTTCCATTGGTAATTGAGATCACGTTATTTACTTACCCAAGCTGCCAAAAAGTCTGTCAAAGATAAACGGAACTAAAAAAACGTCACTCTCCATTTCGTAATTAGGTTTGTTATCGTTGTTCTTAAAGTATTTGTAATAATAATAAATATTGCAATACCGAGAAATTAAACTTCACTTGAAATCTACACAGTAATATTGAAATAAATTTTTAACGCTGCAAAAATAGTTACATTTTTATTAAAACATGAAGTAAAAATCTTCGACTTCCTTCTCTGCTTTACTCATTTTTTTCAATGCCAACTCTACAACATTTTTTGATACCTAAAAATACTTGTCTTGACAGCACTAAATATAAAATACTCTCCTTCAGAATGAATGTGTTAATAAATACCTTTTTGTCAACAATGTTGACCAAGTCTAACAGAATAAACACAATGAGGTATAAAAAACTGCAAAGACATACATTTGTATTACTACTGACATACATAAAGTAACCAAAGTGCCGTCTGAAAATGCAAAACTGGTTTTCTATAAAGTCGAGATTTAAAATGGATAGAACAACTTTTTTTGTATTGCGAGTTATGTTGCATGACGTAAAACAAAACATTTTATGACTTTTGTACTTTTTGGCTGGTTCAAATAAAAGAGACAACTCATGTAGTATGGTATGGAGCCGTTCACAAGTCGGGTAAAAATGGAAAGAATGACATGCCATGTAATATTATGCATGAAAGTTATAATAACTCAGTGTATTTTACATGCGAAACTTTAGTATTGTGGGTAAACATGATTTATGGATAAAATTCTACTTAGTGATTATTAGTTATGCAACAGAATGCTGCGAGTATGCTCCATTCATGAATGAACCCCCAAATGAATTTGATTGTCTTGGAAGTCGTGCTGTAATAAAATCTTTCTTAAGGAATAGTTCAATTGAAATAAACGTGTAGCGCACCATACAAAAAAAATTGTTATATGAATATATTTTATTACAATTCGGTTTAAGTAGAAATTTATTCATTACATTTATCGTTCGCATATCTTTTTTTAAATACTTACTTTATAATCATTCATTTTATAGTCATAAAACAAGAAATATCCTCTATTAGCAAAATAAATTTTATGTCATTCCATTACAGAATTTAAACGTAGTATCATCAACGATGATCACTGCGGTAACTAAATTACGAAGATAGCAACGGTAGTAGAAAATAGTTTCCACAACAAACAATCTATATTTGTGAACATATAATGTTGTACTTTAAGAGAATTTAATAATTCCATAGTTTAGTCTTGTCATATATCTTGTTAATTTTGTAATCACAGCGTTTTAGTTGGCTTTAGTTAAATAAAAATTAAGTGCACTTTACAATAAAAAATTAAATAACTTACATCTTCAATAACAACATTAATATCTTGAGTATAAAATTACTGTACTTTAGTAAAATAATCTAATAAGTTTGTAAAACTCTGCTTTACATTTGGAAACGAAACAATGTCAAACCTAAGTACATTTTAAGTTTTCATGTATACTGATTCCCGACAAAAGATCTTGCGCTACCAATTTGAGTAAGCATCATGCCTTTTACATAAACAACACTAGAGCTACTAGAGCATTGGGCCAACAACTTGAATTTTTGTACTAACATTTAGCATAATGAGTTCCTACGAAACTACGACAACTAAATTTCATAGTATGACTTCAACGAGTCAGATTTTACAATATCGTGGCTACACCACTTCATTTTAAAACTAATATACACATAAAATTTTGGGAATACTTGTGTCGCTTTCTGTCGTAAGTTATATGTGTATGGCTGCTTCCGTGACCAGGGATAAAATAACGCCCGATGATGAGGACGCCACTAAAATACTTTGGAAGTTTTATCCCGCAGACTTTTCCAGTATCATTGGAGTTTTCACATAAACATGATGCTTTAATGAAATACAGTACCTTTTGTAACATTAACTCGGACACTTTTGTGTTCTTTAATACACTCCTTGAGTATCACTCTGGAGAAACTAGACTCCTTTATTATACGTCTGTCGAATGATATTTTATTCAACCATAATGTAGAAACTGTCCGTATAAAGGACAGAATCAAATACCAGATTATTAGAACATCACACAAAATGTGGTTTCAGTTTGACTTTAGGTACAATAGATTATTTTGATTATACATTTACATAATCTATATAAAATCGAATGAAGACAAATATTACCTCTATTATGCCTTGGTTCTTATAAAATATTATTCAAAAAAATATCTTTCTTCAAAGACCAACAAGTGAATTAAATGAATCATAAATAAATACTTTTAAAAATTTCCGTTCCATAGCACACACATTAAGGCTATTTCGTTGATACCTATGTATTCCCAAATTTAAACATACCATATCCAACTACCATTTGTGTGCCAACTTTGTATGTATGCTTTCTTTTCGATATAATACCTACTTTTGTTTATTAGGGCCCATGTGCATGCGCAATAATGCTATTAATACTTCATTATGATGGGAATAACAATATGTAGTTCTACGTCTCGTATATCCTGATATTACCTTTTTTATTGTATTGTATTCTCCATTTTCCTTATTGTATTCTTTGTGCTTACTCTCGACCACTGACTCTATCTTCCTGTTTTCAATAAAATCTCGACAGACTTCTACCAGCTCTACTGACAAAACCACAATCTCGATATTTGTCTCATAATTCCACCACCACACACATAAGCGTCCATAATTCGGGCATGGGGAATCTATGCAGTAAAATTGCCTAATCCTTAATAAACTTCATCACTACATCCTTATTAAAAAGTGCTTATTCCTTCACTTTGCAGAAAAACTTATTTTTACTTTACAACAATCGTTAAAAAAAATTTCATCATAAATACGTATTAGAAGTGAATATTTAAAACTGTTAATATTCCTACATTACCGGTTTATCTGGTTTCAATAATAATTATATTTATTTGTATGCACTTTACTAATTGAGAACTTTAATCCTGTTTTGGTTAAATAGATTTTAAGGAATTTTGCAGCCCTAGTTTCGATAGACTTGTTACTGTCAACCCCATTTCAAACAACTAACGGGTTGCAGCAATAAATATTAGATCTGATTGTGGTCAAAACATATTATGTTATGTTTCAATTCAATTCAAGAAAAACATTCATGTTTCCTAATCTGGTTAAATAAAACAAGTGTTTGTCAGGCAATGTTTTCAGACACTTTACAAAATAACAACTTAAGGTATTTGGGAACCAAATTTTGACAAAACTAAAAACATTAACACACAATGAGGTTGAATTAACTAAAAGAATACAGAATATCCAGAAGGGTGATATCAAAATCCTCTCGCTGTTACATTATTTATCGAACCTTGTTGTCAAGTTCGTAGAGCTTCATAGCTTTCATATCACTCTAGATGCTATCTGGCTATCTGCCTAATGAGGCTAGTTGTCCCGAAAATATGAGACAGATTCTGATACCTTTACAAAAGAAGTTAATTTCCAAAGGATATACATTGTCCATTAGCTCACATGACTTAAGTAAATACTATCCTATGAAATTCAGCCATTTTAGTGTTAACACTAACACTATCATACTCTGTCTGTCGCTGTCTGAGAGGCTAATTATTCCTTTCTTACGGAATAACTCGAGTGTGTGTTACCTTTTACAAGTTAATGACAATTATATTCCGTTATATTCTCTCCGTTATCATCAAAGGAACAAACATTCATGCACTAAGAATAAGGCATGCAATTTTAAAAATTATTCAAATTTAGTTAGGGAATTAGGTGGTTGCATGTATCTAGTCATAAATTAAATTATTTAAGTATTTCCTTTCCGGAAATAAAAACAACTCCTTCTCTTAATCCAATTGGCGTCGGAGTACAATACATTTAGCTTGTATGCTCACGTCATTCACATTTTAGCAACAACAGCGACAAATCTCTTTAACAACAATCTATAATTTATATAGATTGGGCCAAAATTGTTAGTTTCTAAATATTGAGAAAATGTTTTGACCTAGAGACCGTAAAATTGGCGCAAACGTACCTGTAGTAAATAGCTTCAAAATTTCCATCAATTCAAAAATTCCAAAAATACTGTTTCCAAAAAAATCCAAATTTCCAAAAAAAAACTTTCAAATAATCTAAATAACTCAAGTGAGGTCAAAAAGTAATTCAAATGAGGTTAAAAAATCAAAATATTTTTAAATGATCCATTTAAATACAGATCATTTATAAAAACTTCAAATATGGGCAATCATTTATCAAATGTAAAAATATAATAAATATTTACACGTAACAAGTTACAGGAGGTAGATTGACTTGATAAACAAGTCATGACAAGATATGAACAAAACACGAGGAAGAAAAAAAGGACAATCTGCAAATTGTTATCATCTGAAATCACTTTAAATTACATAACAGAAGTTGGTCTTTCTGAACCCTCTGCAGTACGAGTGTTTGCCCATAAGCAAACATTTGACCTTTGACCTGCTCCATGGGGTTCTATCCTGACCCGTTGGGCCTTGACAAAAGTTGATCTTCGCTGAACACTTGATTGATTTATGGAATAAAATAGTTTGTCAATTTAAACGTATTTAACCGTTAGTTGACTGTTACCCCTATACCGTTAAACCAATTTGGCTAAAAATAATTTGCAATGAAGCAATTTACCTGACCTGCCTGTGCCAAGTTTTAGAAAAATCGATTGAAGGACTTCAAAGTTGGAGCTCGGACACACAGACGGACAGAAAAACAACCCAATCGCATAATTGCGATAATCTCGATTCATCTTGGTAATAAACATTTTCCGGAAAAGAGACAAGATATTGCACCCGCAAGACGCATTTCTAGCTCGCACCGGTTAAATACATTACAAATTATTAAATTATAAATATAAAAATGTAACTCGCTCCCTCGCACATAACTGGCCATTTCCATTACTTATCCAACACAAATTTCCTTCATCCCGAAGATGTCATCGCCCATCATAGTGTAACAAATCTTATAAATAATATTTGTCATGTTATTACATCCTTGTATTGTATAAGAACTGACAAGGTTGACAAGGTAAGGCAACCATAATTAAGTCATGTCCTAGTTTGTAAAATACAATTAAGGAAATCTAATGTTAACGCATGCATTCTAGATTTGTATAAATAGCCACAATTTAATGGAAATAAAATCAGTCTATATTTACACATCAAACCAGTCGGTTACATCTGGTGACTCCGAAGGGACACGAACCCTCAATCTTCGGAAATTTTTTTAATCAGCTTTCAAATGATGCCCAGAATATTACACATCAAACCAGTCGGTTACATCTGGTGACTCAAAGCGTGTCGTTCCCCGCCGCCAGCGGGCTGCGGCGGCTCCTATTTCCCCTGGGGAAGGTAGAGGAGGGCTTTACCCAAGCTCCTCATTATTCCTCTATACCACAAACACCCCATCTCTACTTCTTTTTCTTATAGGGATTCTTGCCACCGACAGCGAGCCACTCTTTTTCAGCACGTTAGCGCGTGTTCGCTAAGCTGAAAACCACTTCACCCACACACATCACACATCGTGTGATCTAAGTTTTTTGTGTGACGTTTTTCTCTAACATATATGGGCATACGGTAAGAAAAGTGAAGTGTAAGTGATAGTTAAAAAGTTCAAAGTTTTCAGATATGCAAAAACACCCCTACTTGTAAAACAGAACACAAATATTCATTTTATGTAGGCGTGCATCGTATATGGTCTGGTCAGGTATGAAATACATGAAAATTCTTATTTTTTTCTCTCATTTGTGTATTGATCTTTTGGCACTTTTACAAAGTCGATCTATACCTAGTTTTGCACTTCATCGTGATACACATATTCTGTTGCAGGGGTTATTCTTTTTCATAAAAAAAAACAAAAAAAGCACTTGTTCAGAAACGTGGCGAGTTCATAATTTTATAACCCACAAGTTGCTCATATTTCAGTTTTTTATCCACCTCTTCACGAGAGTGATGATTATTCCTTTTTGAATTTCATACAATTTTTTAAATCCTTTTGTACACTGAAAATGTGGGAAGGTTCTGCCATGATAGATAATCTACGCCATTGTCTTCACCACTCAGCACTCGAAGCATATATTTATATTCAGGATTATTTTAGATATGAACACGATAGAGATTTCTCATTTGACAACTTGTTATCTCACATTAATACGTTGCTACATATGCGTAGCACACAATGGAGAATTACATAAAACCAGTGTCAGTGTTTTTATTGTTACGCGAGAATTCCTAATGAGGCAGTGGACGCCTTCGCAAAACCAGATCCCGCACCATTTCCGCCTCCATCATCACCAAGTGATGGTTAAGTTTAGGGAGTTATCCTTTTTAGGACATACTTATTTAGAAAGTCCACCAAAGTTCATTTAACTGTAATTTTCAAATCAAACATCGTGCATATATAAACGAAGCCAGCCTCGCTAGTGGATTCATTCTACTATCGCATCACCTGCCGTGTGTATGAAGACATACCGTCCCGAGCGCTAGTCCTCCGCCGTGGACTCTTTTTGAGGTATCAAAAACTTAAAAGTTATATTTTCACATTATTATTATTACTATTTTTTTATTGCATACACATATATATATTTTACGGGGAATATTCTGGTTGTGGTCTTTTCACTACAGACTTGATCAAAATAAATATTCAACAATTTTAAAGAAACTTAACCATGTTTTTAGGGAACTTAATTGTATGTTTTGGTTGGTTGTCACTCGTTTTTGGTGCAACCTTACCAGAAATAATTCTTACTCCTGGATTTGTCTTACGTCCTCTTAAAAACCCCACAGTATTTTTTGAAAACAATATACTGCAGACTTATCCGGCGCAGTTTGCATTTAGTCACAAAACTGACTATATGCATAAATACAGTACATTCTGTACAAATTCCGCTGTATGCACTCTCTTGCAAAGCTTGAGTCATACTTAAACAATATTGACGCACGGCTTACGCTTATGTCGAATGAATCGGTTTTCGAAAATTCTGTCGAAACCGTTACTGCCTTTCCAGTAGAATTGCTTAACCAAAAATCTCAGCCTTTTCAAGTACCACACTTGGTCTCTTCGGAAGAAGATGACAGTGATGTAGATCATTTACTGGTATCCGGGGTACAAAATCCAACGGCGTCCCCGCATGCGCGCCCAGGACGACAAGTGGTCCTGCTTGTTATCGCCTTTGCGGCGTTACTTTATTTTACATGGTACGCAAGCCGCACCAGTCCTGAACAGGACTATAATGGTGTTCTTGAGGAATTACGCGGTCGGGTGGACTCTACGCAAGCCGACTTGGTTGCGTCTCTGAATAACATAAAACAATATTACAGTATTACGATTTTACGATTGTTAAAAATTGTAGTAATTAAATAAAACAGTCTTTTTGATGTTTGACTCAAAAGTACAATACATTTTGCACCATGAAGTTGATTATTCGTGTAGGTTGTATTTATGAGAGCTTTTTTAAATTTCCTTAAACAAATCCAGGGAAATGGTTCTGTTTACGATTTATATTTCTTTAAATATAAAGTTATACTTCAGGCAAGCCTATTTGCTGAATGTGAATAGTGAGATTTCAGTTTCTGATAAAATAAAATCGCTTCTTTTCTCTTTGAAAACCCCAATAAATTTTACACTCATTATATCAATGTGCAAGGGCAATACAAATCACTAGTGTTCTTTTCTCGTTTCCCTGTGCTTACTGATCTGCTCTTCTAGACGGAATATTTATGAATCAAACAGATACGATATGTATGAAATTTATTATGGGGGTCAAAAGAGTCGAGTCTGAACTTATTTCCGTCGATTTTTAAGTAAATTCTCTTCATTTTTTGCAAAATACGCACGAAAAAAAATTGGAAAAATTGAACTTACAGAAAATTTGTTTTTAATATAAACAGCATAAAATAACATTCTAACATTGAGTAAAAACTGAAGTATTCACGTAGTAAAATGTCATCATCGACTTATTGCATTTATTTTATACGTATTCCTGTATTATTGGCGTTTCACTCTGCCCATTTTCATCTTAATAACTCCAATACGAAATTATGTTTTGTTTGATATTACAAATAAGGTATATGAGAAGTCAAATTACGTGAACATGAAATCACAATTCAATAAAATATTTGGTCAAATTGTAAAACACTTTGACATGAAATAAATGGTTTTAATCACGATAATGCATTAGTGCTGAATGAAATACCCAAATATCCAATTAAAATATCTTCTTAACAAATTCATGTAGGAAATACCTTTATATCATTTGATTTGGCTAATTAAAACTATTATGATTCTGGTTTTAAAAGTTACCTAATATACTCAATACCTGGTGAGACGCAAGTAATCGTTTATATTCCCAACTTTTAGCTCTTTTTATCAGTTTTCAAAATGGCTACATTGTGAGTTCGGTGTGCTGACTATAGTTTCTATGAAATCAGTAAGAAGTCACTGCATATCAAATACATCGAATCATTAAATGCAAGTGGATTGCAAGCTTGTCTATATTACTTTCATATTCTTTTAAAGCAACGTGGATTTGCTTTAATACTCCAACAAAACGAGCATAAAATCTGAATAAACCTTTACCATAATATTTAAAGGCGGATGTGAAAACGACTGACAATTTCATCTATATAATTGCGTGTAACGGAAACTTTGTTTCAAAGGACACGTACGAAGACTATTTCTTTGAAATTCATTTCTTAACCATAAATACCAATTAGCACTAAGATTTGACATTGTGTAAAAAGTGGAATAAAAATTTACATTATTTTATCCCTTTAAATACTTGTTTGGATAACTTCCTTCAAATATCTATTACTTTCAAGAATCTTAAGTTTTTGTAATTAGTTAACCTGAAGAAATATCTAAGATTTCTGATAGATTTGTTTGTTTACATTGAATTCTACATGATGACATTGGTCTTTGATATACATTACTTATCAACTATTAAAATATAATTTATTATAGGTCCTTAAATAGCAAGTTAAACATTTGCAACCCACTTGTTTGGGTAAAATTACTTATGAAGTAGCTATTCATTTTTATTAGATATTATTACATCCGCGCACATTAGTCTGTTTTCATTTAGTGCACCAAACCTCTTTTTGTTTATATACTTCATTATTCAACATTAAAGGCAATTTCTGCACAAGCTAAATCCTATTTTGAAAGCATTTATTTTTGTTAGAAACTTAATTATTTTTCTCCAGAAATAGTAATGGACAACGCAAAAACTAATAGATTCAAACTGATCCAAAATACTATTGCCCGTATGGATATAGCTTCGTATAACCCCGTCGCCAATGAACTAGTCGAATTATTTAAAAGTTTAAATATTATTCATACTTGTAGAAATTCTACAATTTTGCCTATAGACGAGATATTCACGTAACATGTATGCTTCATCACATATATTTTGGAAAGATTTGAAACATACTTAATCTGAT
>JAQFZH010002372.1:0-16833 GCA_034695485.1 Entomobrya nivalis | reverse complement strand
AAAATTAACTTTCAGGTAAGCAGATAGTTATCCACATTGTGGGAGTCTGTGTACCTTTGACATTATATGTAATATGATTTTTTCTGATTGGCAAATAAAAACAAATATAATAATAATAATACAAGAGCGACATAGTTTTTATTTGCAGTCTTTAAAATAAAATAGTCAAAATCAATGAAGTGAGTCAACACTCGTTTGTTAAATAAAGCAGCCGAGTTTCAAAACTTGTTTAAACAAATTTCGTAAATGGTAACGTGTTTTATAACAACCGAAACCCACACAATTGGTTATTGCTGAAAAAATTCTATTTGTCATTAATACAAAATGGTATACTTTTATATAATTTTGCAATAGTACATTCTAAGATACTATTGATTATTCCACATTATATATTTGTCATTGTTTAACATTTTTTGCTTGCATTATAGGATGGATGGGTCATAAAATGGGCTTTTGAAATGAAGAAAAGGTAAGAACATAATTTATTGGATTGGAGGTATGGATGGAGTAGTCCAATATTTTAGAGATTTTTGGCAAAGTAAATACTTTCGAGTTCAATTAATTTAATCAGTATGAAACTAAATGTAACGCTCTCCCAGAACAATTAAAAAAGCATGCAAGGGATCATGTCATAATAAGAAACAATTAAAAACTTAATGACGAGAAAACACGGGATTGTTTAGTGAAAACTTTTTCAATGAATCTAAATATTAGGTGCAGCTGTAGCTTTTTATTATTAAACAATTAAATTGATTCATTTGGAATACTTGACTAGGATAATTTACTGCCAGTTACCATTTATTTAGCCCAATCAGTCCGTTTGTACGTATACGTGGCGTAATTGTACACGTTGTCCCATAGCTTTATGCGGCTCAGGTTAAGTCAAAACCCCAACTAAAAGGTTTTTCCTGATTATCGGCAGCCGTATTCTGAGTTCAGTTCAAAATTCCCAACAGCTGTGTATTCTACTTGAAAAAATAATGTGTCTCCATTTTTTCCAAGAGTTGTTGCAAGATCAACGAGTAGTTTTTCTGTTTCCGGAAGTGGTGGACGTACTGGCAGTTCGAAATCAATGGAAAAAGTATGCAGTTGTTGAGGAGGTCCGAGTAGATGAAGATGACCAAACTGAAAAGGACGAAGGTTCTGCTGACGACTAAAATAGCGAAATCGACAAGGGTGAAAATTTGGAGGAAGTTGAATCAGATGACAAAAATGGCTCAGGAGATGATGCGGAATCGGATGAAAGATCAGATGAGCTTGAAGAAGAAAAATGAGTGGAGAGACACAATGTTTAATTGTCGACTTGTTTGTTCTTCCTGGAACAAATCCACTGAAACCTGTTACCAGCAAACTAAAATGACTGGGATTCATTAATACATTCAAGATCACAATGTTGACCCTACCTCTCCAATAAACTTGATAGACGTAGAACCATGGGCTAAAACCAAAATCGAGGGGCCTGGACAAGCCCAAGAATTTTTGGATAAATTTGAACAAAGTCAGTATTGGACTAATCCAAGGAACCCATTTACTGGAAGATTTATTTGGCTTCGTCCCTACCGTGAGGATCTCTTAAAATCTCTTAAATGAAGAGGAACGGAGAGAAGAACTATTGGAATATTTTCTCGCTATTACCAAAACATTAAGTTTGAGGATACTACCATATTATGGCCGTGAGTAAGAATATTATTGAGTGAAACCCATTACCAAAGTTGGAAAATTTGGAAATAATCAATGCTGAAAGTTATGGTGACCTTCTGAGTGAGCAGATTCAAAGAAATGGGCACGTGTCCCGTATAAATTTCCATGAAAAGCAAACTCTGGAGGAGAATATTGGCAAATGTCTCGTCAATCTGAAGAGTTTAACCTGTCATATTTCCAGTTCCGAATATAATCTTATCCGGAAATTTGGAACTCATTGGAATCCACTCAAAAAGGTTGGAATGCACAGGGAAGATTTTGGAAAACCTTCCATGGAAGCTTGTGAACTCTTTAAAATTTTGGAAACCAACTGGGCGAGAACGTTGACTATTTTAGAGTTGGGCCTTCCCTTTTCTGAGGATCAGGATACACTTTTGGAGGAAACCAAAAATTTACGGTTGAATCTTCCAAGAATTCGAAAATTAAGTGTTGGAGTTGATGAACCCAAGTTTGGTTTTTTGGACTTAATCCTGCCATTGGCCAAGAACTTGGAACATTTGGAATTGACTATGAATGGACAGGAAAGGACGTCACCTGCACTAATGGATCGGTTAATGGAGGAGCAGATTGTGGAGTTTATTGGATTTGAGGAGAAAATGGAGGAGTCAAATATTTGGAAGATTTTTGGTAAATTGAAGACAATCTCGATGGAAGGTTTCGATCCAGCTGATCGTCATGGAAGATGGATGTTTAGGGTTTATACTAGAGCGGGAAAGAAGATAATTTACCAGGATGTATATAAGACCTTGTAGAAAATGATTTTTGTGGAAGAAATAATGAGATTTTTGGCATGTAATTGTGGCCAGTTATTTCCTTGAATATTCTATTGAATTTAATTTGAAATATTTTGATAAAATAAATATTCAGATGCATGGTTTTATAATTAGTAACAATTCATTTATTATGTGACCATGCATTGATTTACATTAAAAGTTTTCAGAAAAAGTAAATGTTAAACTTGGGGGCTTTTGAAATATTCACCAAATTCAGCCAGTTCTCACGTCAGATCAGTTCTCATTTTATTTACCGGATGTCTCTTTAATATTTTTGGGTAACGGAGATATTTGAGTCTTCATTCTTGCAAGAATATCTCTCATATTTTGCCTAACAAACGAAGGTTTTCTGTTTTTAAGAACACTTAACCTTTTCTTTGCACTTCCGCAATATTCTAACTGATGTACCCTTAATCTATACAAATTAAGTTGAATTCCACACTTGTCACACTGAACACGACGTTTCGACACCGGAAGTTTGTGTTTTCTGTACCGAGGACCAGGCACTGTTTTAGGGTTTCGGGCCGGACAAGAATGTTCATTGAGGTCAGCCAGCGAATAAAATCTTTTACTGCATTTTCTACACTTCTCAAAAAATATCTTATCTTTCCTCGATTTGCACTCGTATTTGGCATGTGTCCCCAAACGATTTCTTTTAACCCATTTTCCACAATTTTGACAATTACGTTCACAAATTTGTTTTCCACTTTCGTCACTGTAGATTTTAATTTTGGGAGGCTCCTTCTGCAGTTCATTAAGCTTATCGTATAAAATCTCAATATGTTTATCCATCAGATGCGATTTATAATTTCGAGATTGGGAGAACGACGATTTACAGTATATACAGTTACGCCTACTTCCTTCCTTTTGTTTTACTGGAGAGTGTTGTTCAAAAAGATCCGTACAGTAAAGTTCGAAATGCTCATCAGAAACACTTTCAAGCTTGGCTTCTTTTAAATAATGCAGATAATGTTCAATATGCGAATGAATTTGTAGTGCAGCTTTAGATTGAAATGTTTTTGGGCAAAATTGGCAGGGAAAGTCTTGACCTGGTAGAGTTGTCACGTGTAATTTAAACTTGGGATATTCTCGTTTGGGCACTTCTACGGACTTTATTACAACCAGTTGTCCTAAAATCTCGCATGAGGTTGTCTTGTGAGTTTTCAGTCCATTTGCATTGGTAATAACCATATTGCAATATTGACAAGCTAATTCCTTGTCGGTGGTCTTCTTTTGGGAAACGATATGCTGTAGTTGGCGTACTTTTTCGATCATGTTTGGTAGGTGGCTTTTAACTATATGAAGTTTAAGAGCCTTCATTTTAGTACAACTATTCTCACAATATAAGCAATTATGCTGATTCTTTACAATTTTGTGTCTTGTTAATACGTCTTGACAAATTTCCTGAAATTGTGAGTCGGATGTGTTTTCGAGCTTCCCTTTTACCAACAACTTATCAGGATGATGTTGAGTCTCGTGGTGTTGACGTGCTGCATGATTACCATACACTTTGGGACAGAATCGACAAGCATTGGGAATTCTTGGTAAGTGTTTGCGCTTTTTGGTTGGTGAAGTTTTGGAATTTAAAATGGTTGACGACTGGTTATCATCGACCTCCATTTTTACAATAGTTTGATCGGGTTCTGGTGAAAGTGGAGATGGAGACGATGGCGGTGATGGTATTGGTGACATTAGTTGGTCTTCTGGTGCTGGTGTCACATTGTATTCCTCCGTTAGGTTTTGTGGTTTCACTTGAGCATAATTTTCGTTTCCTAATTGAGAAGATCCTGTAAAATGCCAAACACATAATTTTAATACCTTAATATTTGTAAATTTAAAGGTAATGATAAAGTTTTCATGAACATTTACCTTTCGTACCATCAAGTTTATTATTATGGTTTCCCTGCTCAGTGGTTAGATATTTGGAAGGATTTTTCTGCACATGTCGTAATTTTTCAATTAAAGTTGGCAAATGGCACTGAATCGTATGAAGTTTAAGACACTTCAATTTCCCATACAAATTTTGGCAGTATACACATCCATAACGGATGGAATTATTATACATTGGTGATTGTATAACGTTGTGTTTTGATAAAACGTCTTGAGAAATTTGGTGAAATTGGGAATCTGTGATGTCATCCAGCTTAGCTTTCAGTAATAACTTATCTGGGTGATCTTCAGCTTCATGATAGTGATATTCTTCCAAGTTACGTAGAATTTTTGCACAAAATTGGCAAGTCTTTGGATTTTTGGATGATTTTCGAGATTTCTGGGATGTTTTTGGCTTCGGATTTGAATTAATAGTTGGCATGTTATACGGATCATCATCCGCTTCGATTTTGACTATAGTTTCTTCCGGTTGCAGTAAATTTGGATGGAGTTTGGCTGAAGGAGGAGGAGGAGGTGATATTGGTGACATGACTGGATCATCCGGTACGGGCATCATAATGCATACTTTTGCTAATCGTTTGAGGTTGACTTGAGGAAGTTTTGTGTTTCTTAATTGAGAAACACCTGAAAACGAACAAAAGATTCGTTACAGTTCATTTTATAATTATAACAAGCTAACATTTTGAAACCTTATATATTATTTTAGACTTACATTTCTCCTTCACCAGTTTTTGTATTACATCAGCCTTACTGTCAGAAACGCTACCAATTTTTGTGACAATCTGTTCCAACGAATTTGCTATCATCATTTCCGTCACCTCTAACTGCAAAACTTGTCTGTATAACTGACACCCAAGTTGATTACATTGAGTACAAAGTAAAACAGAATTTTGGTCTAACTTTAGTATAATTTTTAAGTAGCGAAATAGCTGTCGTAAATTAAACACGTTGACACCACTGTCAATCACTAAACTTTTGTGACAGAAGAAACACTGCGGGTTGATACTACAATTATTTTCCATTTTAACTCACTGAAGAAATTTACTATGTTCTAAATAATACTTCAACCTTATACTAATTGACTTGCTTATTTATGTTATTAATGGGCAATCGATTTTAATCGCTTTAGCTTGTGGAGTCAATTTAAGAAAGAAACGAGAGAAAAACATATGTGTTAGAAATTTGGAAAAGGGACCATCTAGAAATTTTGTCCGTTGATTTAACTGCTCGTTACCGAACACGTTGGTTTCAACGGACAAAATTTCTAGATGGTCCCTTTTCCAAATTTCTAACACATATTTGTTGTTAAAATGTACAGATTGAAAACAAGATGTGTATTTTATTGTTTTGGTTGGGATTGAGATGATCAGCTGTCTAGCAATGCAGAGAAGCAGAAATAGAATGTACACACATGTTGATATAACCGGTTTACTGACATGCCTTTTCACTATGCTGCCTTTGGCTTTATCTTGTATTCGAGAGTGTTGATGAATTCAAACTAAATTTTCCCAAAATACGACATAGCATCATGAAATTTTCATGGTGAATAAATTAACAAAAAAATAGTGTAGAAGGCAAGTAGAAAATAGGAAGAAATGGCGGTATAGTATGAATAATATTTGCTATTTTAAACAAACATGATAAATAATCAGACAATTTTTCATTTGGACTTTTATTTGTTTTGCTCACCTACCATAATGACATAGAAACCAGACTGGTATAGAAATATTTTTTGGTCTAGAATAAGTATCTAATTTACAAAAAAAATATAACATGGTAAAAAAATTGATTTCACTTTTAAAATACACACTAAAATACAATGGAATATTTTCATTTCATTAATTTTTTTTTGTACATCCCTCCGTTTTTTACAAAGGTATTTTGAATGTGTACCCAAACGTTGTGTTTTAACCCATTTTCCACAATTTTGACAAACCCGTTTACTAACTTTCGTTCCCTTTCCATCATAATAAATTTTTATTTTAGGGGACTCCATTTGTAGCACTTTTAGCTTATCATACAAAATGTCAATATGTTTATCAATTAGATGTGCCTTGTAATTTCTAAAGAACAGAAATGACTTTTTACAATATACGCAACTACGCCTCATAAATCTCTTTTGTCTTGTGTAGTGATTTTCGAATAGGTGTTGACAGTAAAGTTGAAAGTGTTCATCAGAAACATTTTCAAACTTGGCGTTATTTAGATACATTTGATAATGTTCAACGGTAGAATGGAGACGTAAGGAGTCCAAAGCTAGAAATGTTTTTGGACAAAATTGACAGGGTATTCTTTGACCTGGTAGGGTAACCACAGGAATTTGAAACTTTGGATATTTTGGTTTGGATACATTTTCAGATTTAATTATAACTAATTGATGCAATGTTTCACATGAGGTAGCCTTGTGATTTTTTACACTGTTTACATTCTTAAAAACTTCATTACAATATTGGAAAGTTAAATCATTGCCGTCGGTGGCTTTCTTTTGGGCTAGATTTTGCTGGAGTTGTCGTACTTTCTCAATTGTATTTTGCAGGTGACTCTGTATCGTATGTCGTTTAAGACATTTTATATTAGAATAACAATTTTCACAGTACAAACAACCATGCTGATTGTTCACAACTTTATGTCTTGTCAGCACATCTTGACAAATTTCGAGAAATTGGGAGTCCGATGTAATATCAAGCTTCGCTTCAGATAATAACTTATCCGGGTGTAGTGAAGCCTCATGATAATCACAAAATCTGTGATTTTTTAATATTCTGGGAGAGAATCTACAAGCTTTTGGAATGTCAGATGGACGTTTCCTGTTTGACTGAGGTTTAGCTTCAAAAATGGTGGTTCGCTGGATATCCTCCAAATTACTTTCAACTTCCATTTTTACAATAGTTTCTTCCGGTTGTGGTGACGATGGAGAAGAAGGTGATGAAAGTGGTGACATCATCGTGTATTCCGGTACGGGAATCACAATACGTACAAGTGCTAATCTTTTTAGTTGTACTTGAGGACATTTTACAGTTTTTAGTTGAGAAAGACCTGAAATATGTCAATAAAGTTATAAGATTTAATTTCATGCTTCGAATATAGTTTTAATTGCTAATTTTTAAAATATTATTTTAGAATTACATTTTTCTTTCACCAAATTTTGTAGTACATCAGCATCACTGCTAGCATTAGTACATCTTTTTGTAACAAGTTGTTCCAATAAATGGTTTATCTTCATTTGGGTCACTTCCAACTCCATAATTTGTTGATACAACTGACCGCTAAGTTTGTTGCACTCAGAGCAGAGTAAAACAGAGTTTTGGTCTAGTTTTAGTTTAATTTTTAAGTAGTGAAATAACTGTCGTAAATTAAACGCATTGACACTACTGGCGTTACCGAAATTTTTGTGACAGACGAAACATTCAGGATTGATATTACATTTATTGTCCATTTTAACTATGGAACGTGAATATTTTTTTATAATAAAACTTTAGGCATTTAATATTTAGCCTGCTTTATGATATTTTTGATAATCAATCAATTATTGCAAACCCAATTTTTGAAAGAATTAAAAAGAAAAAATATTATTGTCGCAAAGTAAAACTTGAGAACAGAATGCACACTTATGTTTTAGTTGGGATGATCAGCTGTCTAGCAAATGAAGAGAAGAAGAAAGAGAAAATACACACACGTTCATATAACCGGTTTTACTGACATGCGTTTTCATTGTGACTGCCTTTGGCTTTAACTTGCTTTCCTGTGTGATGATGAATTCATGAAATCTTCCACTTGAATCATTTACAATTTGTTAAACATTTAATTTGTTTTATACAAGAACTCATTATTATTTACATTTCATACCAATTAATTTAACGAAAAATAGTGTATAAGGCCTGTAAAAGATAACAAGAAATAACGTTTTTATATTAATACCTGCTATTTAGGTAACATGATAAATAATCTATCAAATAATTAATTAAATTTCTTAAAACTTTATTCTAAAGTCATCCACTAAAATATCTTCCTTCACCACTCACAAATTAATAAACAAATATTAACCAGTTGTAATAACGGAACTAAATTCTCCCCAAAATGTCCACCACATACTTTGATCACCACCATCACAATAATGACTTGCGACCCAAGTACCCTTTTGTTTAGCACATCTTCCTGTTACCTTATGCCTCAGCAGAAAAATACCCTCTTTTCCTTCTACCTCATTCATTTCCCATCCATGCCACGGATTACGCTTATCACACCTATCAGTCCACAACCCATCCCCCTCACTATTTCCTGTGTATAAACATTTGTCTCCACTTTCAGTCCCATCCTTTGTATTCCAAGGTGTCATCAAAAATTTCCCATTTCCCCCCAAACTCTCCCCACAACAATTTGTTCTAACTAGGTAGCCGACCAAAACGGACATTCTCTCATTCTCAAAGGTGTCCGATAATCAAAAGGATTCTCCACGATAGCGCACTGGCAACTCTCATCATTCACCAAAAGCTCACCCTTTCCCCTGAACCTTCCTCTGAAGCAACGACCTCCTCCCCTACAAAGCGAGTTTTCAACCGGTTGTGGCAAACTCCAAATTAACCATCCTCCGTCTCCCTGCTGCACCCCACATTTCAAAACCTGACAGTTTCCCGCGTCCCTCGCTACCGCATTTTGGTTATTTAGTCGGTTTCGACATTGTTCCTCCATAGATGGCACTGCAGCTGGCCAGTAATCACGATGAATGGCAGGATGAGCACTGGTCTCATCCAAACGTTTTAAGCAACTGGCTTGCTCGCTGCGCACAAATTCCCCAATTGTACGATCACTGCATGGGCTAAAGTACCATTTGTGTGGATCACTATCCCTTAAAACCCCACTCATTATGTACCCTCTGTAGGAACAAGAGCCCCCAGGAAAGTAGAACTGACCCACTAACAAGCATGAGACTAACGATGATATAACTTAATTCAGCTATTTATTTTTAAGAAATAATAACGAGTACTACAGATAATTTAAATATGTAAAATGAACAACGTATTTTGTGCTTTATTGTGGTTTTAATCAAATATTTATAAGTGAGTCGAATGGCATTAGTATGTGGACTGCACGTGGAAGTGGATTAAAGGAGTAGTTTACTACTTTGGATTACGAATCTGCTTAAAGTACCTTAAATGTATGTCTGGTTATTCCACCAAATAAGTGTGCCGGACACGTGGCTTGATTCGGTTTACTCTATTGGCTTGCAAATAAACTGTGTTTTAACAGATTACGTATATCATAGCTAGAGTAATAATACTGCCTCGTGTTTGAGTTTTTGCGTCACATAAGCTCAATAAGTGGTACACCGATACAATGAACTCATTGGCCCTCCACGTTTTAATTAGCTTAATACCAAGAAATGTTGTCGAAAACAAGTTATATGACCCTTTTTAAGACACTTGAGCATAAGCATATCAATAACTTCAAACGAACTCATACTACAAAATACTACTCAATACATTGCAGAACTGCAACAGCGTACAAGCCGTTTAACGTATTTAAAACTTTCAACAAAAGACATGCTCCCAAAAAATGCATACAAAACCTAATTAAACGTTTAACGTTATTGAATTTAAGATTTGTAACACATACGACCTTTTGGTTTGAACAAAAACATAAATCTGAATTTCTAGTGATCTTTTTTTCACATTTCAAAAGCTTCCGCGTTTAATATTTAATAAGTCAAAATTTTTGCCCAAATATAAATTTGTATACGAAGTCGTGTAATAGCGTAAACATAAATTTCAAGTTTTAGAAAATCAACTCGCCAAGGGAATATTTGAGTTTGGAAAATTAGTTTCGTAAATATTTGGTTATAAACATTTCGTGTTACGAAAAGTACAAAGATTTTTATTTTGTAAAACCACATTTTTGTTTACTTTGTTTCCAGTTCGATCCCTTCAAGTCTAACGTTTCCGCTTGTAAAAATGCGGCCTTCTAATCCAGTCATTTTAGTTCTAATTTGTTTGATACTTTATTTTGAACCTAAGCCAACCCACGGAGACCACAAAAGGACATTTACATTTAACTACACCCTTACTACAAAACTTGTCCATTTGATGTCATCAAAAGATCAAATTTTTGATTATTTATCGAGCGCTAATGTGAATGGACAAGAACAAGCCCTAAAGACATACATACAAAATGTTAACTCGAAGCCAACCTTGCATAAAATGCCCAAAATTGTGAAAAACTTGTACTCAACTTTGAAACACTTTATTAACGACAATTGTCTTGTAGTAGTCAACAACTTTGAAAATACCGATATTCATCCAACGATTGAGTTCCCCGTGGTTCTTAGACAACTAGACATAGCTGTTGGCAGTGTAAGATATTTTTATCCACCTGAGTACAGAGTTGTGAACATTGCAGAAACGATATGGCTTACAAACGAAATGGTATCTAAGCTAAACGGAAATTTTTCTTTAGACTGGCCATTACCCACTGGCTACGAATACTCCGATAACTTTGATTGGACCTGCTCCATTTTGAAACATGTGTATTCACTATGGTCAACAGATGTAAGGAGTGGTGGTTGCGTAAGCCTAAATACCCCTAACTTTATTTTGTCATCAAGGCCATGGCAATGCGAAATTCAAGTGGATTTATTTATGCCGGATAATCTACTTGGTCTTGGAAAACACACAGAAATTTTTCCTAGATCACAGGCTTTACGATTAAGAGCTTTGCCAAGCTTGAGACCACCAGTTCACATACTAGTAACGACGAAAGCAAGTGTGACAGAATACGACTGGGTATCCTTAGCGGCGTGGACTGCTAAAAGGAACGAGTGGTATTCAGAAAATACCTATTTATACTATATAATAAACGACGTACAAATTACTGCTCATGTTGGCTGTAATGTCAAAGTTACCTTCCTAAATTCTTTCGAATGCAATGTTGTTAAATTAAACGTCATTTATCCATGTCCAGATTGTAGCAACTTGATTAACGTTAAGCCTTTGCAAGTTCATTACCTCTCATTTGATCACATAGCAGTTTTAGAAAGAGACCAAAGAAACGTTGCGTTCCCAAATTTGTTGAACTCAGAAGAAGGTTCAAAGTTCAGTTTGGCAGAGCATATGGAATATTATCTTGCAAATGAACCCGAGCTAATCAAAATGCCACTTAACTCTCTAAACAAATTAAACTTGCCTTTTTCGGACAAATTGCAAATGCTGGGCTTTGGCTATGCATCAATTTTCGCTAATTATATTGGAAATTTAACCTATCAAAAATTATCCACCTTTGATAAAGAAGAGTACCTTTATTTTGAACTGTATCTCCGCAGAACCCTTTCAATGAGTGAAAGTTCTGAGGTGTACGATAGCACATTTCGAATAGAAAATGTGTTTGGGAGTCTTCACTTTGTTAGTTGTGGCTCACGTGGTATCGAGCCCTTCCCATTTCTCCAGTTTATATCGGTTTTTGAATGGAAGATTTGGGGATCTTTACTCATGTCTATTATTATTCCATCTATTGCAATGGTCCACCTTTACAAGGATAACCGTAGGTCTATATCTTTTCCGACCGGCACTCTTAGCATATTTAAAGTCTTGTTGGAACAAGGGAACCCGTTTCCTCCTAACTTTGACAAAGGTATGCCTATCAGGTTTCTAATGAGTGGAACACTTTTGGCAGGTGTGGTAATTAGCAATGCTTTTAAGAGTGAGAACGTATACGAAATCGTGTTGCCTAGGCTACAAATTTCTTATTATCATTTCAACGAGCTTATTGAGGACAACATTACAGTGTACACTCGAATTACACCTTTTATTCATTGGCAGGGCTTCCAATCTTACGCCGCCCCGTTGAGAATTGAAAATCATGCTTTCCATCTTTTTCATCGAGGTATGGGTTTAACTGGTTATAGTGAACTTCAATATTACTTGATAGTGAAACAAGCAACAGATGTGCTAGAATTGTCAAAAGCTCAAGATTTTACTCAAATGTACCCAAAGACAGTCATTGCAATAAGAAAGGCTTGGGAAAAATTAGATGATTTAATAGACTTCAGGCTTTATGACAATACTACATATGATGAGCCTCTTGCACGTCAAAAAACTTTTTCAGAACTTATTGAAGGGAAACAAGAAGACTTGATTGGAAGGGATTTAAATAACTGCAGCCAAACTGCGTGGATGTTGCCAAATTATTTGGCACAAATTTTCTATCGATCGCTTCGACAGTCCGGAAAACATTCTAATGTTAGTGTTGTGGCGTACACATCTCCAGAAGTTGGGATAGATTTTTTAAATTCTTATACACCATCATCAGTACTTGAGCAATTTTCTTTGATTCCAACCACTGGGCTGCTGGAATGGTGGCCGAAATTTGTGAATAGATCGGACCTCAGAATTGCTAATGTGAATATTCCAAAGAAACCCAATATGTCGGGAAACATTCTTGTAATCTTTGTGTTTCTGGCAGGTGGAATTGCACTAGCAGTTACTTGCATGACTTTTTAGATGTTATTCGAAACTATGTTACGCTTCACCAAAGCGGCATACAGATTCCTAACTACCATCCAGCTTGTTTTACGTATAATTATGATTTTTATATATGTATGTATATTTTTGGTTATAAAGGTTATCAAAAACTTTGTGAGGCAACTAGCTAACTAGTATGTTGTCAAACTTACCTAAATCTTTCGTTGTGAATTGATGACATTGACAAAAATTAAGCTAACGATAAGTTTACTGTTGCACAATAATGAATGGAATTCACCATTTATGATTTGAATCTTTATACTAGTGTAAGTGCATGTGGGTTTGTTCATTGTGATGCATTGCTAGTCTGCTTGGACTTTTGATATCTGAATTACCATCGTGCCAGTAAACTGGACCAAAATAATTTCACATGAACATGAATCATGCTGCCCAATAGATATTCATATGCATATTCTCAATTCAGGCCGTGTTAAGCTTTCATTTCTTATGAAGAAATTACCAAAGTAAATATGCTGAACTGCAAAGTATGCTACTTGCCTTTTATTAGTAGATCAAAAAATATTACATTACTAGGTATAATGTCTTAATTATAATTAGAAATATAGAATTGATAATAAATAAGTAATGTATTGTCAAGTTTTCGCTTTATTCGTATGAATAGTATCATGCGTGGTCGTGACTGCTGACAACAAATTATTATCTTTTGCAAAGGCTAATAATAATAACAACTTGAAATACTGAGACATCATTAAGTAATAAAAATGTTTTCATAAGTGAGGTATAAGTTTCATTTAAATGATATAAAGTGTCGTTATATTTTTAATGTATTTTTTATGTATTTAAGTATATTGAGTGCATTCGTTTTTTTATTTCGCTGATTTAAATAGCAGTCAATCAGACAACAATTAAAAAAATCCGTAGCAGATAATTACACCGATTCAGTATTTGAATTTGAGAGTGATTTATACAGTTTTTTAGTCGAGCAGATATCATTTTAATTAGAACCTAAAATGTTTCATTAATATTAGTAAAACCCAAAGTCGTCATTTGGGTATTTAGTTTGAAAATTGTTGGAAATAATTGCTACACAATTCTATACTCATGTACATAGGGGTTTTTGCTCAGATCCGACCAGCTGCACATTGCGATAACTATGAATGTAGTAGTTGTACAGTGTTGAATTTGATATGCACTTATGGCTTAAAGTGCAACTTAAAATCACCCAAAGGCCTTTGGATATAGTTGCTTTGGTTTAAGAGAAACGGTTCAGCAAACCAAAACGAAGACATCTGACAAAACTCGAACCATGGTGTTAAATGAGGTTTTTATTATTTGAACCCTTATCATCAAGTCAGTTCATATACAGATGAAACAACATTTTATGTATAATTTGGCCTAATATTTGACAATTATAAAATGGTGTCATTTAGACCTCTACCTCTTTTCACTTGCAAATGCGGAAGAAATAACCAAACCCATTTTTTCTGATAAAAATATCAATTGTTTAGCCAATAAAATTTAAATTTGTCTGAAGAATAAAGAGCAAGTATATTTCCAGTTAGTGATCAAAGTTAAGACCATTGTTGACAATATCTGGGTGCCCAAACATTTAACGTTTATCCTCTGTATTAGTTGTACTCAAATTATTACGATGGGCATACCTCAATAGACGACTCCCGGCCGATTTCATATTTTGTTGCTTACTGAATATCACGTGATTACCTGAGATGGTGCACTGCCATTGGCTGAAAATATGAAATCGACCGGGAGTCGTCTATTGAGGTATGCCCATCGTAATAATTTGGTTGTACTGATGCGTCGACCAAATTTCCTCATCTCAATTTTACCAAAAGCGGAAAATCTAGTTTTGCTAAAACTCGGGCTATCTAGAATTTCTAGAAAATGGTCTTTCTTGGCCAAGTGGTGATTGGTACAGTAAAATTCATTCAATTTAACCAAATTGTAGACAATGTCTTTAATAATTTAGTCGAAATAAAAAAAGTTATGCGAAGTTAAAAAAATTGTTCCAAAAAATGAGGCAAAAAATCCAATTTTGTCTTTTTTGAATGAAACCTTCTGACATCTAAATTAGTGATGCTAGTTCAAAAAGCTTTGGCACATATTTAAGTTACAAATCGGGATATAAGAAAATATCAAATTCTAATACGTGGGCCAACTACATTCATAGTTATGGCAACATATATTTGGTCGGATCAGAGCAAAAACCCCTATGTAAGTAAACGTAACTGCGCTTTACTCACTATACATGTTCTTCATTCGTACCTGAAACCACTATTTTTTATCCATAGAAGACAGGTCATAAAACAAAACATTCATAGACAACTGACGTATTAATTTGAAAATCTGAAAGAAAAGGAAACATGTGCATTCTTGGTATTCACCAAGAGCAACAATGACCAGATTAGGATGAGTAATGACAATAATGAAAATTACTACTCGTCATCATGATGACAGTGGAAATGTGCTGTATAGAATACTGTGTCACTAGCTAAAATAATTATCACATCAAATTCCTGCAGATGTCATCATTTTTGAATTTGTAGACTTCTAGCAGTGAAGTTCTTGGTCACATGCTCGTTTATGTTACGTATCAAAATAGTAATATGTGGTCAGTGCCGTAAAAGATGATGATTTGATGAAATTAGCTTTGTGTACGATTCATGCTAATTCAATAAAATGCCAAATTTTGTCAAGTATAACCGTTGTGACGTTCATGATATCAAGTATCTTAATTAAAATTAGAAAAATGATATTTATAAAAAAAAATAGTGTATGAATTAAATATAGTGTAACAAATCGTTCTCTATTTGGCCGATTTTAATTTTTGTACAAATAAATATTAGTTTTCGGGTATTAATAATACGTAAACTTAATACATTTTCGTCCATGTAAGTTATTCTTGTAAAAGTATAGTTTAAGGCGAGTATTTGAAATGGAAATGAGAAAGGTCCAATCTTTCTCAATATGCAGAGAATGGGATAAGTCGTCCAGACAAAAGGGTAAATACGCTTAGTAATCGAGTGTTCAGAATGTGTTCGAAATTTTGTCGAGTCGTTATTTTGTGTAGTTTTTAGTAAAATGTTAAATGTTTCAAAGTCTGTCAGCTGTGTTGGGAAAAATATCACATGCATCATATGTTATAAGATAAATCAGTAGTAATCAGTAGTAAGTCACGTCATGTCAAATTAGTCAAGTAATCCTTGTTCACGTCAAGTCATAAAGGTATTTTAGTAAAATTGTTTAAATGTAAAATATTGTCAATCGTCTGCTGGATTTTAAATTTGTTAAGTCAGAGTTTTTTCCGGAATCTTGTCGTTTAGTCTTGTCAACACGCATTGTTATTTGTTATTTTTGAAGTTTTTTTTCTAATTTGTTCTTGATGACTCTTTTGACGGCTGCTTCTTGTCTACCTTATCTGGTTTGATATTGCCTTCGTTTATTGAAGAAAGAGTGCCCATTTTGCTTTTCTCCATTACTTCATAGTTGCTATTTTGTTTTTTGCTTGATGATAAGCCGTTTCCAATCGCTGTTTCCATGTTTTCAAACTGTCCTACCATTAACTGGTTCCATGGTATGTCAAAACGTGACCTTTTGATTTTCCCCACGAAATGACTGATATCTTGGGGCAAATTGACAATAACGCTATCTAGTTTGTCTTGCAGATTTTCTTTGAATCTTTTTCCCGTCTTACCTTCCAGCAGATTTCTTCGGCCAGGGCCAATAAATGCAACCGGTAAGGTAAATTAACAATTAAGGTAACAAAAAGAAAAAGGTAAATTATGAAGTGTTTGACATTTTAAAAGAGTTAAATTTATACACAATAGCGGAAAGAAGAATGATATCTTTGTTGAAATTTACGTATAAATTCAGAAAGAATAATATGTTTAAAGATTGGTACCAACTTTCACGAATGTCAACTGATGAATATCCTAGAATGACAATGCCAATTAGTAAATCACAAATATACAATTGTTCTA
>JAQFZH010002371.1:0-16841 GCA_034695485.1 Entomobrya nivalis | reverse complement strand
AATTATACATCATTTTGTGATTTATAACTGACCAATCCTTAACACTTGAATAAAGTTAAATCAATCAATCAATCAAATAGTAGTAACGTAATATTTAATTGTACTTTACATTTTGTAGTTTGTTAATTATGTTGTTTAGTATTTTCTGTTGGGTAATTTACTATAAGAATAACATAATTTTAAATAATGTTGCAGGGATAAATATATTAAACATGGTTTGGATAATATATAGTCTGTCTCTATATATTTGTATGACATGTGGTTAACAACCTTCGATAGAGGTCATGACTTTCTTAAATACAAATACAATTACTTGTGATAAATTTAGCACAACTGAGATAACTAACCATCTAAAAAATATAATAAAAATCCGTCTTATATGATATCGGTTTGTTCGATAACGTTGTAAAATACATATTAATCTAATCCCAATCACTACAACAACAATAGAATATGATCTCTAAACGTGGAATGGGTTCGTAATTATTTTATTCTATGTACTTGGAATAAATAAATTTTTCCGAGTAATTATAATTTCAACAGTGTAACAGATTACGAAAGGACATGCATATTCTACCATAGATTGTAATTCTACAAATTCTTTTTGTGCAGCCATTCAATTGTATGACTTCCGATTGATGACATTCTGGAGATCGTGGTTTTAAATTTATTTAATTTATAAACCAGCCATTCTAGTGTGCTATGCTCTTTCAATTATTAATATTTTACTGAGTCTGATGTCATATGAAATGTCATTTTACTAACCCCTTATAATTCATTGTTGAATTAATCCCCAAAAAATAAATTGTACTCGTTATTTACTTGAATGCATTAAAGATCTGTTTTTTTAAATACACTAGTGGTAGCAACACAAAAATACCTTCATGCATGCATGCACATCTTTAAAAAACCACAGAAAACAGAAATTGGCAAACGCAGAGAGCAACAGGTAGCTTATTCATGACGTTTACTTTAAGACCACTCGACTATAATTGGGAGCATCTATAGCCAAAAAAAAATTCAATGAAAACTCAATTCCAACTTATGCTCCTGCAAACAATAGTATATATATTGAAACTGTTTGGTAGGAAATTTTGTTTACATTACGAGTACCATAATATGAACGATCCCATATTTTGCGAGAGTAAATTATCAGTAAAAAAGTCATGGGGAGTGACTACTCATATCTCTCAGAACAAAAATATACAATTGCTAAGCTATACAAAACATAGGAAGTCCACTTTACAAGAAACTGAAATACAAATTTTATGACAACTCTCGGCAAACTTAGTCGGGTAAACACACATGTGAGCGACATGCATATATATTCTTACAATAGTTTTTTTAATCATGAAACACAGAGAGATGCATTACTTTTTAGAGTGTAGTTGAGTATGTACTACTGTACATGTATGCTGTATTGAGTGGATCATCCCAAACAATCGCAATATTTTTGGTTATTTTTTACAGAAAAATATGAAATATATTTTGTAAAAATTGGTGAAAAATAAATGAACAGTTAGCGATCTAACTAATTTTTGTTTATCTTAAATACAAGTTTTTACAACAAGTGAATAAAATCGCACAATTTAAACAATGAAACGACAAAATCAAAACCTGGCTACAAGACATGTGTCCCTGGAGAAGATCAATCAAATTAAGAGATTAGAGGATTCTAAGGAAGTGGAAAATAATCAACCCTCAATTGAACAAGAAACATTTCATTTGACAAATAATGAAGCCTTCTTTCCTGAAATGGTAAATCACTATAAACGAAATTATACTAGTAGTACAACCAAAGAGTCAAATAAACAGGCTGTTATCTAGCGATCATAACCACGTATCTGAAACAATGCGAATTATAATTACGCAAGTTGTTGTTGCAAATAAAATGAGCTTTCGTATTGCATGTCACATGGCAAATGTCTAAAGTTTAGATTTTTGACCCCGATTTATGACCCCCTGAGGTCACCACGACCAAAAACAATACACGATTTGAGAACTACTCAACAAGAGCGTTCGATTGAGCTATTAAAATATACACTATAAAAATGTGGAAAAATTACGATCATTCCCCTTGACCTTGGGGTTCAACCTTTGGGCCTCAAATCAATAGGCGTTTTGCTGTTGATCATAGTGGCGCACATGGTAAATTTGAGCAAAATCGGTTCTCACGTTCTTGAGTTATTGTGCTGACAGACATACGCGATAAAGTCAAAACTAACTGAGCTTCACTGTTGGCTAATAATAATAGTAATAAATAATAACTGTGTCTGTTTTTACTGTTTTTAGGTATGGGGCCTTGTAGGCAAAAAACTGAAGACGGCCAATGACATCGAAAACTGCTCTAACTCTGGACCCTTTTTCAACAAACTGCTTAAGAAGAAGAGAGAAACGAATATAGTTCTTCCAAAAGTTTTTGAAATTTTGGCTAAAAAGTATGCCAAGTCAGAGGACCACTCCTACAAAGAAACGAATCGTGAGAGCATTCCCGGGAATCGGCCAGCAGGTCGTCAGATTAACCGAATGACAGGACTTTGGAAATGCAGACTTGTCTGCAAATCTTGGTGTAAGGCTATTGATGATCTCTTTCAGCAACAAGATGTGGGTCATTGTCTCACTGTTAATATAAATGAGGCAATACGGTGCAATCCTGAATTTAAGAATACCCATTTATTAGAGTATGCTCA
Source organism: Entomobrya nivalis (assembly GCA_034695485.1). Lineage (NCBI taxonomy): Eukaryota > Metazoa > Arthropoda > Collembola > Entomobryomorpha > Entomobryidae > Entomobrya > Entomobrya nivalis. The sequence goes on along the minus strand of JAQFZH010002371.1, from coordinate 14,151 downwards.
AACTGTGTTTGTGAGAGAAAAACCGGAGGATTTTATAAGACACTTTAGTGCAACCCATTATAATGAAGTTGACAAAATTGTCACAAAAAATCCATTTTTTGGGAGAAACTTAGAGTTCATTATTATGACTCCTAGTACACCCGATTACGATGTCGAATTCCGAGCTGACAAAGTGCTGGAAAAATGGGGAGCAGAAATCTGGCATTGTAAAATATGTTATTTGTGTTTGGAAGATGGAAATAATGAGATTGAAATGTATCGATTGTTTCGTCGAGCTTTGGTTTGTATGCCTAATCTAAGATCTCTTGCCGTTTTCTATAATATGACAAGTACGACTGACCGTACTGAATTCCCCCAATTGGAAAGAGAAATTGGGGAAAATCCATTACCAACTCTGCCAAACATAATAGTTCTTAAATGTTTTAATTTCCCAAGACCACTTCTGAAACATTTTCGTTCTGTGAATAATATTCGCGAGGACAACATCCATGTAGATCATGACAGACATGTTCGGTAGATTTATGCATACATATTACGTGATTGCTATTGTCAAACTCGACAAAACTTATTCGTTGAAAACCAATTTAAGTTAGTTGCGACTAGTAAACCTATATTAAATAATTTCGTAATATTTGATAAATCTTTTCATGTAATAAATACAGCAAGTAGTAATTTACAATGAGAATCCATGGTTTGGTGTAAAGTGTAGTACTAATCATTTTAAATTGACGGGAATAGTATAATATAATTAATTGTGTGAGTGTAAAATTTTTAGGGGTGGTATTTCTGAAATTAAAATGTAATTAGTGTAAAGCTATTGTATAATCGAAGAAACTAATATAAACTTTTTCGGTGGAATATATCTTTAGTTTCCTTATGACTTATATACAACTTGAATTATAAAAAGCTATTATAGTTCATTTTACTTGGTAAAAACTTAAATATAATTACTGTTATTTGAAGTGTGGATTGTTAAATGTTTGGTTGCACAGAATCATTTAGAGTTACTCATGTTAGTGATTTTAATCATTTAAAATTTGGATGTATGCTTAAGAATAAAAATATGAGCTGTATTTTAACCCGAAGCTTTCGTTGAGTGAATAGACGATATCCAATCGATTACAGCGCGAAATTGAATTATAAGACGTTGACATTTAGGAAACTAAAGACAGAGTAAATAATAATCAAAAGTTCAGTTAACCCAAAAATATAGAATTCCAAACATACATTTTTTAAACAATCGTTTTTTAGTTCATTTGCCCTAGCAAATCATGATCATGATCAATAAAATATAGTATGTGTTTTGTTACCGTTTGCCTAACCCCTGTTGTTAAAATTACTATTACGAAACAGTTAGTTATTTAATTTTAGTAAATATTAATACAGTATTTGACGAATTTATGGTTTGTGCTGACTGACGACATTGCATACCTTATGCACTATAGCCTCGTTTTAAAACACTTGACGTACTACATTCTTAAATAAGATCAATTTCAAAAAGGACAAATTTGGAAAATCAAGAGGGAGTAAATAATTATCAAAGATTACCCATACATAGAATTTCAAATATGTATTTCTCTTTGAATCGTTTTTACGTTCCTTTGCACTAGTGATTGATGACTAGTAGAATACAATATGTGTATTGTAACCATTTGCCTAAAACAGATGTTAAAGTTATTATTGTGAAACTATTTGTCATTTAATTGATTATTGAGGTTTGTAATGTATGTTTAGGAGTTACTGTACACTCGTTTACAACTAACAAAACTAACAGTTTTTAAAATTGAGAACTTGGTTTAATTATTCGTGTTAGTAATATAAACCTGCCATTTTGTATGAAATAACGGAATCCAAGAATTTTTAGAGTATTTTTTCACAAGATTGCAATTAAGGAAAGCACATACCACCAGTGCTCTTATTAAATAACCATTAGAAATAATGCTGGCCAATAATTCAGACCCAGTTACTTTAAATACATTATATAGTTGTTTATCAAACCTTTTGTCCAGTTGTGTATTGAATTATCATAATTTGTAAACAATTAACTATAAACTTAGGTAAAAACCTATTCCAGTAAAAAAATACAATGACAAATGCATAAGATTCATTTTAAGAATCTTATTTAATTAGTAATAATATTTTATTTAAACTGTGTTGTTTTGGGTATGCTTAAAATACCTAATTATACAACAAGCAATATGTGACAAAATGTGGACACTATAAATCATTTCTTATTTTCTGTTATTATTCAACGTATCCACAAAATATATACTTGAAATAAAGTTGGCGAGTAAATATTCTAATTCTCACAACTTTTATGGTTGTATGGCTATTAACTGTTTTAATGTTTAGTTATACTTTGATTTTACCTGTGAAGTTAATAAATTACATGTACACAAAATAAGCTACCATAACAAACAGGGAAGAGATTGGTAATCTGGACTTGTTAAAGTGTAGGCAACAGGCTTGCGCATTTGAGTAGAAAAGGGAACGTCCATAATCCACAAACTCTATTTCAACCTAATAATTTGTGCAAGGGGATAACAACAACAGTACTATTAGCTGGATGATCCCATTCTTGTCAAAGGCAAAGAAAAATATACCCCCACATAATCGAAATATACACTTATTCAGCTATACACCAAACAACACAGAAAACTAATTTCACATAAAGCATGAGAGCAAGCATGTATCGTCAGTCCATTTACTTGAGTGAAAACTACATATGCTCGCCTTCCTGATACTTGGACGACGTTCATATGTGCGAGCAAAAGAATTTTTTTCTTTTCCTTTTTTTAGCCAATAATATTATTCATTGGTGGTATGCATTTTCACATGTATTCGGTTTTCGGTATTTCGTATTTATTGAAGGACACCAAACAGCTGTAATGTTTACACATTTTATTTTATTTTTTGACCAAATGTTATCCTCTTTCTCCTGAGTCATTCTTGGTACAAATGTGTTTTGAAAAATTCACACTGAGAAACTCTAAAGCTTTAGCAAACTTTGACTGAAGGTGCAGTTAACTTGTCTAAATATTAGCAAAAAGTGAATAACATAATTATTTAACTGTTCTGGAATAAAATTAAAAATGAAAAGACAAAACCGAGAGGTGGTTTCTGGCTGGGATATGCCTAAAAAGAGCTGTCCAAAGATTGCAACTCAGGAAACTGAAAAATCAGCAGTGAATCATCAAATTAAACTTGAACAGGAAGCATTGCATTTAACAAATAATAACACTTACTTCCCTGAACTGGTAAACTGATTAACAAAATTTAAGGAATATTTAAATTATAAATTGGCATGCTAACCGTGATACTTATTTAACAATTTTTTTTTTCTCAGGTATGGGAAATAATAGTGAAGAACCTGAAGACATCAAGTAACATCGAGAACTGCTCCAACTCAGGTCCCTTTTTCGACAAGCTCCTTAGAAAGAAGAGGGAAACGGAAGTTGTCCTTCCAAAAGTGTTTGAAATTTTAGCTGAAAAATATGCAAAATCAGAGGACACGTCTTACAAGGAAACTAATCTTCAAAGTATAACATGGAATCGCCCAGAAGGTCAACCAATTCACAAAATGACTGGACTCTGGAAGTGTCGACTAGTGTGCAAGTCATGGAATAAAGCTATTGAAGATCTTCATCAACAAATGAACGTCGGTCACCATATTAATATGTGCGCTGAAATTGAAAGTCGGACTCCAGCACCCAAAAATTCTCATTTGCTGAAGTATGCTAAATATGCCTTGACTACAAGGTTAGTAGACAGGTTTCTAGAACAGTTCAGTGCAACTCATTACGACATTGACAACAAAATTGTCACCAAAAATCCATTTCTTGGACGAAGTGTCTTGTTTCCAATAATTCCTACTGAAACACATCTTGTGCTCATTGGATACCGCAATGGCATTCAAGAAATATTAGAAAAGTGGGGACCGGAAGTCTGGTTTTGTGCAATAAATCATCTTCGATTTGGAGGTGAAAGGGATGAGATTGAGTTTTATCGTTTGTTTCGTCAGTCGATAATTCGGATGCCTAATTTGAAAGCTCTTCATGTTTGGTATATGTTGATAAGTAACTTTGTGGAATTGGATTACAGGCCTTTGAAAAGAGAAATTAGGGAAAGTCCATTACCAACTTTGCCAAATTTAATGCATCTTTCTACTGTGAATTTACCAGGTCCCATTCTTGATCATTTGATTTGTGTGAATAATATTCCAGAGGGAAACATTTTTGTACGAAATAATTAATTTACAGGTGCAGAGGCCACAGTGTATCTGTAAAATAAAAATTTATTTTAAGTTTTCTATAGTTAAATACATAAGTTAAGTTATATTTTATATTAACAGTAACATATTTATTATTTGTATTAATTTAATAATCAGATATTCATTTTAGTTTAACAACATGCAGTCCATAATAATAAACTGTATATACTTTTTGCTGTATTTAGTCTATAACTGAAAAATATATTGAAGTTAAGATCATATTTGCAATTATTATTACTGTACCTGTGGTAGTGTATTATTACCCCGTAGTATTACTTTAATTTACATTTACGATTCTACTGAGCAGTAAAAATAACATGTCGTGAACAAACTATGTTTATTGATCATAAGGTTTGTATAATTAACAAGACTTAAAAAGGTTCCAACAACTTTATTTTACAACAAGATTTCATTTTTAAATAATTTTTAGATTTTATGGAAAAAATAATATTTTAGAAAACATAGATTGACCATATTCCTGATACAGCTTATATACAAATTAGGCTTACTAATTATTGAGCCTGGTATTTAACAATAAATCAAATTCCGCTTTGGAATAAAAACGATGAGAATAAATTTTAAAATTTTCGAGTATCGTCTGATGATGATGTCTGTTTGGATAGTTTACTCTAGAATATCTCCCATATAAATGATTTTTGTGTGAACACATTTGTCCTCCGGAATAAAAATAGGTTGTCATACAAATCGGATTGGAGCAATATTTACTAATCACATAGCAATTCAATTGTCTAAGGTTTTTTTGTAGATGTTAACCGTTGCACAAACACAAGCAGCATTTAATACACTTCTGGTCCTTCCGGATGTGCTTCGACACTGTACGTGTTTTAATAAAGAAACGTTCGTACCAAAAATCATGTCTACAGTTTTCCGTTTTTGGAGACAAATCTTTTATAGTTCCACAAATTCACAAACATTAAAGTTTTCATATCCAACAATTGTAGTCATCCGTAACTACAGGATTTATCCTATCCCTCCGTGACACATTAATCCTCTAATGGAATAGGTGTGATTACGTTACAAACCGACTTCACTTTAAACATTTAACATTCTATATTACACTTGTACACAATAACCATCAACGGCTTTTTCAAAACAAAGTAAAATGCCAAATTTTGTAGTTTAAAAGTCAAATTCAAGCGGTGAAAAAATTCATTTTCAATGAAATCTTTGCATGTGCCGTATCAGTGAATAAGGACGTTTACAAACTGTGTCACATTTATCACAATGAAAGTACTTTGGTTGAAGCACAGTCATATGCGTTTTTAACATACCGTTAAACGAAAATTCCATCTTGCAAATATGACAAGAAAATGGTTTTTCTTTGATTTCACCTATAATGTGCCGCAAGAGATGATATCTCGTTTTAAAACCTTTCATGCAGAAAACACAACTGTGAGGATACCCCTCAGCCTTTCTCTGTTGCTTACAAGTGATATCCTTTTCAAACGAATTTTTTCGACAAATGTGTAGTCTTAATGTTTGTGGCCATTTAAATACTTTTTCACATATTTGACACTCAAATTTAGCAAGTTGATGTGTCTTCAAGTGTGTTCGCAACATTTCGTTTGCTGTAAACCCTTTGGAACAAATTTGACATGTGAACGATCTTTCTCCAATTTTTTGCATGATGTGTTTACTTAAACGAGATTTTTGTGCAAATTCTTTACCGCAAAATACACACTCGTATTTCGAGTTATTATTTTGATGTGTGTGTTCGTGTCGATATAAGTTTGAAGGTGAAGAAAAGCATTTAAAACAAGTACCGCACTTGTACTGTTTTTCTCCTGTATGGATTCTCGTGTGCTGAACATTTTCAGCATGGGTTACACTCTCCTTACCAGTAATTTTGCACATTTCTGATTTTTCGTGAATATGTCGCCTTATATGACCATGTAGTACCCCTTTTGTACTAAGAAGCTTCCCACAAAACACACAAGACGATATAAGAGACATTCGGTGAACAATTTGGACATGGCTCCATCGACCACTGTATGAAGTAAACGTTCTATCGCACAAGGGAACATTTGTGCGAATTTTTGGGAGGCATTTCTGCAAATTTAATATTGTGTTGCAAATTTTACTACCGAATTTACTCTTAAATTAAATTTGAATAAAATTTGTTCCAAGCTGAAAATTCACACAGCTTTTTAATAACAAAAACAGGTAGGTTTGTTTACATAGTGTGATGAGATGAGGTGGCCTATGTTTGTTTATCTTTCTAGTCACCTCTTGTTTCAAAGGAAGGTACAATAGCAAATAAAATAAACATATACCCTGTCTGCCGACATACCTGTTGTTTGTGTTTTGCTACCTGTAGGGATTTATTTCAAGTGGAGCTTAAGGGCAGCCTTTTTGATATTACTATGTATCTACATACTTAACATAATCAGATTTTTTTTACCTGCTTACTATACAGAACGAACTAGTCTAGCTTTGATTCGAGAAAATGACACAAGCTAAACATGTGCTATCCTGTCATTCATGAATAGCAATAGGTATTATTACAGCAACCAGAAAGAAAAAGGGAACGTTCATCAACCATACACGAAATAATATGCAATCATATATATCGACATACAAGAAAACGTTAACTAGACTAATATTTAAAAAAAAACAGTATGAAAAAAAGACGAATGGGATCCCTTTTCCGGGATTTCAATTGAAACATTGAAGCAACATTTTAAAAAGATGTATGCAAGCATTTATTCATGCGAGTAAGTCAAGGTCAGAAACAAAATATCATAATATGTTTTTGCCGGTATGCTTGTTTTACTGTTTTGCATGTACAATTTTTTAATTTAGAAATCCATGTTTAATTAAAAATTGTCTGTGCATCCAACTGATTTCGATAATAGATCGAACCACTGCGCAAATTTTTTGTCATCATAATCATGCCGGATAGATTTTTTTGGGTTTATGGTACAATTGTCTAAAAAAAATTGATATTATATGTTTTGTATCATTTTTGAAATTTTTTAAAGTTTTGATTGATTTTTTTTATATTGTAATAATGTTTTTCAATAAATAATTTCTTCCGATGTAACATTTGGTTCCTTGCGTAATTTACAAGTTTTGGATGATGTACAAAAAGAACGCCATCAGAAAAAAACAAAGCCCGAGTAGTCTCTTTGTTTTACAATTTCTGGTTATCGCACATAATAATATACACGCATAGACAACGTTAAAATTTGGCCCTTTATCAAACTAATGCATGCTGGCTTGATTTTACGGGAAGAAGAAAACTCAAAAGCACGAAATTCGTTTGCTTTCCATTACTCCAATGCAGTAGTTCTCCTCACACAGAAGCTTTACTCAAGTAGAAACGGAAACTTGCATAATCCATGTACTATATCATCGATTCCAGCAGTTAAATAAAATTTTGTTCAATAACTAAAGTTCCATTTGTAATATATTGTGTTATAATTTCCGCATAGTTTATGTACTTATTGGACTATAATTAGTACCAAAATACATTGTGATGATAATGAAGTGCCATAAATTGACATCAAGTTTTGATCTACTGAGGACCACTTTGAATTTTCGTTTTGGTAAAATGAAACAGAAATAGAGACATTTGACAGTAAATTAAGATGATTGGTCTGCAATATGTGTTTCGTTTCTGTTGACATCATCATCAAAATTTCCAGAAAAAGGTCACATGGAGTATTTGCTAATGTTGGATGTGGCTGTTTGTTTTTTATTACGGCAAACGCTGCCAATCTTTGACCCATTTGTAAAGCTCAGTCGTTCGATTTAAAGTTAGTATAAAATATTAGCATCCTACAACTACACGAATAATTTATGCTGACATCAAAAATACTTTTAAACATCAATTCTTGATACACAACCTTAATTACTCCACTCAATCACATTTCTTCCTTTTTGATTGAATTGTAATTAATTTAAAAGTAATGGGTGCAGAACTGTGTATGATATCTAATCAATCAAGCAAAACCATCAAACTCGCAAATTTCACCGATAATAAAAATCCTTCTTGAAGAAAATAACACCCTACCTAACAACTAGAGTATCAAGTAGATACAAATTGGTATTCTTTAAAACAGAATGAAGTGTTACGATGCGTTCCCTAAAAATGATGGAAAACAATCAAGAATCATGGATCAGAAGTCAAAATTCGAAAACACACATTCGTATCTAACTAAAAAAAATTCAACTTAAAGTTATTAGGTCATAATGAATGCCAAGATGTATTTCAAGGAATGACCACATACCTCAAACCAATAGAGTAGCTTCTCTTTAGCATACTATATTCAACAAAAATAGCCATAAAAGCATTTTATTGCATCCACAATAACCCATACCATTGTCATATACTATATGGTGTAAACTTGATTCAATATAAATGAGAAGTTTATATATCTCCTTCAACTGCATGAAAAATACCATAAGAGATGGTACTGTAATTCTATTAAAAACACAGGTATGTCAATTTTATGTGTATCGTCTGGGACCCTTGGTAATAAATTCATAGATAAGGTGAAATTCTGGGGTCTACGCTGAAGGGCACTGTAACAGAAAAGGGCATCCGTTCTATTGAAATAGAGTTGTGGTGGATACGTCTTTACGGACATATCTATTTATGACGTTTTTGCTATAATTGTGCACGGCAAACGGATGCATTGTGTTCAGAGATTATATAAGAACGAAAGAACATCTCAATGATTACCTAACAATAATAAAGGATGAAGGTCATAAAAACTATTTTCTATTCCCTTTCATTTTTCCAGGTGCAATATAAATATAACAGAAATGTTTTTTTAAGTACGCAGAACCAGTGATGACATAAGACTTATAATATAAGATGTTTACTCTAAAATGTTCCTTAAAATTACTGCCATGGGAAATTTATGTGTGGGTCACTTGGGGTTCTTTGATAAGGAATACATGCTTCCCAAAATTATTATACACAAAAGCATAGGGTTTTGTGAAAAAGTTAACTTAGACTTTGTTACGTGTATGTACTATGTACCTATACAATTTTTATTGTTATTACGGTAAATCAACAAAGGTTGGTTTTTTATGAGTCCACACTATACCAGGTTAGCATAACCCAATCCAAAAGAATTCCTCTTTGTATCTAGAGATGTTCAATAAGAAAGGTGCATAAACAATTTACTTCCTGTGCATCAATCCACATAAAAAATGCACTTATTTTGTTGACAAGATATACGCACATATCTTGCTAGAACAAGCGACATTATAAGCTGAATGTTGATATGATGCTGCAGTTGTAGTTTTCGTTCGTTTGTCTTCTGTTGTATTCAAAGTAGCTGGTGACTTTCACACAAAAACTAATCTGTATTTTGTAGATCACAACGTCGCAATCCCTCCACTTCTTCATCTGTTCTAATTTATTTCTAAGGAGTAATTAAAATCAATAAAAAAAACTGGAGATTTTTAGTGAGTGTGATCGTCTGTTTTGCAGTGAATACCAGAAATCTTTAATTTTTGGTAACTTTGTTTTAAGTTGGCAGTTGCTTTCCCTGTTTTTTCTTTAAATTTTAGCATATTTACAATTAAGGTATGCTATGTTTTTTGAAGCTTTCGATTCTATAATGATTGTGTGCAATAAACGTTTTTAACAATAACTGTTCAACTATATCAATTAAAAGTTATATTAAAATTATAAAACTTTTTTCGCACTTGCAGTGTACCACCTCAAGAGAGTGAAAGAGAAGCTAGTTTTGTTAACAAAAGACCAGTATCAAATACTACAAAAGTAAGTGCACAAATATAGTTAATTTTATATGGCTCTTCATACTTAAAAATTATATATACGCAAATTGTCTTAAACAAGCTCAATTTTAAATAACATTTGAAATACTAGTAAAACTTGTATTATGATTTTCTAGCATATTAACTATTTTCCCTTCCGAAGTCAGAAAGGAGGTCGTTTTCATGATGAGCATCGAGACAGATCAAATTAATTTTGCGACTCAAAAAAATTATACATTTGATACATCACGAGCCTGCCAAGATTTTCTGCAGCATTTTGATATTACTGACGACAACGTCCAAACTGGAAGTCTTCAGGGAAATCCATTTCTGGGCAGTAAAGTTGAATTTTCGCAAATCCCTTTCAAGAACTGGATCCCCCAAGAAGACAAATCTTACATCAATGACATTGTGGAGATTTTGACAAAGTATGGCTCCCAAATTTCGTACGTTTCTCTCGATTTTCATATTCATGTCGGCGAAAATCTTCAAAATTTCTATTCCCAACTGAGAGATTTTTTACAACTGATGCCAAACCTGAAAAAGCTTTGTTTAAGTTTTACTCAATGTGACGGTATAAGTAGATATTTTGAAAAATCACGAACAAAATCTGAAATTTGGCGACTCGTACCACGTGGCAGCATTTCCTTGCATTTTGTATTTCAAGGTGGTATCGAGCAAGTGTTTTCTCAAAATTTACTACCTTTATTACCGAATTTGCAATGTTTTGAAACGAAAAATGTACCCTCAGTCTTATTCAACGAGATTGTCAAAAAATCCATAAACATAGCTCGGCTTCTAGTACAGCGAGAAGACTATCACACAGGCTACAACATAATTTTGGCAAATTTTGCCAATTTGACAGAACTAAGCCTTCAGTTTGGTTCTGATGAACATCTAGAGCAATTTGAGAGCTGTAGTTTGCCCGTGAACTTGAAAAAGTTTTCTTTCTTGTATGGCGAGTCCTTCTCATTTGTTCCATGGTCCAGAATCATTTTAGCACTTGAAAACAAACTGAGTGAAAGTTGCGAGGAACTTATACTCCAGCTACCAATGCCAACAGATAATGAGCAGGTTGAGCAAGTTTTGATGGATTCACATTCATGTCGGTTAAATTTGCAAAATTTGAGGAAAGTTACAATTTTTGATGATAAGGCATTTTGTTTGGACTTCCTTCTCCCATGCAAATTATTAGATAGTATATCACTACGAGTTAGTAATGTCAGCGAGGAAAACTCGTTTTCAATGCATTTTAAAAAGCAAGAGGAGCGTTTTGCTGAATTTGGCAAAAGTCAGATAATTCAATTTGTAGGGTACAAAGATAAAATGGAAGAATCTGATATTTGGGGAAAGTTTCCAAAGTTGAATGAATTTGCCATTCACGGAAAGAAAGAAATGGGAGGTACGATTATGTATCGTCGTCAGGGAAGTAATGGGTGCACTGTCGATAAGTATATTGAGTAGTTTAAAACAATGGCTAATTTAAGGGCATGCTAAAACTACTTAATACAAGTTTTATTAATAGTTTGGCTTAATTCTTTTGTGCAAATATTTGCTATGCTTAAGTCTTTCTTTTAAATGTTTTTGAAATTGTAGAGACGTGTTTAGTTATGTGTGAAATATGTGGCTTCTTTTAAGGTGGGGATATTTACTTTTAATAGCGTAACTAATTTTTTTAAAATATTATTAATCAAATCTGTTTGTTAAGTTATTTAAAATAAATGTTAGTTAAGGTTTATACTTTTCAATATATTATACAATGGGGTGATTCGAGAGCTTAAGCTTGTAAATATGGAAGCGTTCCTAAAGCTGTAAACAAAATATTCTATTGTCCTTTATACAAAAGTTAGAAATTATAACGTTTCATGTTACTATAATTATAATGTGTTCGTTTCCTTAGCTCAATGAATTTTGGTATCAATTGTTTATGTATTACACTTCAGGATGTTCACTGATGATGTATTACACTTAGTTATTACAATAAACTTGTTATATTTAAATGGGTATAAAAATTATTATCCCGTCATACTCAACTATTTGTTACACTGCTTGACAAGACTAGAATGGAATTATGTGATGGTATGATTGTAAATATTACATACATTATCATCATTTACTATAAACACTTTCATCCTTATATTTATATGGGTAAGCATATTATGGTTCAGTTTCAAAAATATTAATTGGAAGATTTCAAACAATAAAGATTACACTTTTAAAACCATTAAGTTTTTATTACGCAACTTCGTGCTGGCAGGGCTGGTGCATGGCAATATGTTCAACAGTGAGAATATTTATGAAATTGTGACGCCGGACCATTTAATTCCTTACAAAAAAATTAATTAATTGAAAAAGTTATATGCAAATTAGGCACGCTCATTGTTAAATTTCATATTTAAAAATATATCACTTTTATGTTGGGAGTGAAAACGATTTGATTTAATTTTTTAGTTATCGAGTATCGATTTCGTAATCAATACGTCTAATTTTTCTTAGTTGGAATACATAAAAGCTGAACATAGATTTTCTGATGCCTGTTTGGATACTTTACTCCAAAAAGTCTAAGATATGAATAATTTTTGTGTAAAAACATTTCTACTCCGAAATATAAATAGGTTTCATACAAATCGGATTGGATCAGTATTTACAAATCCCACAGCGCTTAAATTGTACGAGGAAAAAAATATTTGTAGATGTTTACCGTTGCACAAGCACATGTCCTTCCGGATGTAGACAAACCTTACATAATTTCACAAATTCACAACATTAAAGTTCTCATATCCAATGTGGGTAGTCATCCTTTACTACAAAATTTATCTTGATTTAGTTTTTCCCGTAATTGTACGAAGAACATTCTCGAACATATTAGTTTCCTAATTAGTCCGTAATCACGTTACAAACCGACTTCACTTTAAACAAGTAACATTCTATACTACACTTGCACACAATAACTATCAACGATGACAAATAAAGGTAACTTTCAAGAAAACAAAATAAGATAACGTCAAATTTCTAATTAAAATGCAAAACACATCATTCAAATAAAGTCCATTTTCAGTGAAATCTTTCCGTTTGGCGTTTCAGTAAAAAAAGACCTTTACAAAATAAATCACATTGATCACAATAAAAGTATTCAATTTAATGAACAGTCATATGCATTTTTAACTTTTCTTTAAACGAAAATTCCATTTGGCAAATATGACAAGTAAATGGTTTTTCTTTTATTTCGCCAATTATGTGCCGCAAGATTTCCTGTCTGGTTTTAAAACGTATTGTGCAGAAGACACAACTGTGTGGAAACATCTTTGCATATCTAAGCTGTTGTGTAACTGTGTTTGCATTTTCGAACGAAATCTCTCGATAATTGTGTTTTCTTAAACCTTGTTTCCATTTAAATTCTTTTTTGCATTTTCGACACTCAAATTTAGCAAGTTGATGTACGTTCAAGTGTGTTCGCAACATTTCCTTGGCAGCGAATCCCTTAAAACAAATGCGGCATGAGTACGATCTTTCCCCGATCTTCTTCGTAATGTGTTCATTTAAACGATATCTTTCTGCAAAAACTTTACCACAAAAATCACATTTATATTTCGAGTTATTACTTTCATGTCCCCGCTCATGTCGATCTAGGTTCGATTTTCCCGAAAAACATTTAAGACATGCATTGCACTTAAACGGTTTTTCACCTGTAAGATTTCTCATGTGCATAACATTTTCAGCACGATTGGCAGTCTCCTTACCACATATATTGCACATTGTTGGTTTTTCCTGAATATGTCGACGCATATGTTCATTTAGCACATTCTTGGTACTTAGCATTTTTCCACAAAACATACACACAAAAGACTTTAGAGACATTTTGTGAAAACTTTGGACATGAAACCATCGACCACTATATAAAGTAACCTGTCTAGTTGTAAAGTTGTATTGGTATGCGTTGATTAATATTTCCACGCAGAACTAAAACACCCCTTGTGGAAATGGCTAACATAAATATTAAAGGCTAAATAAAAATAATAATATAATATTAAGGTTTGGTGGGGTAGTGGGGTCCTACTAAAAACCACCACCTTCAAAATCCACCACCTGTATAAAACGTCCATTTATCGCACCACCCGCACCAC
>JAQFZH010002370.1:0-16849 GCA_034695485.1 Entomobrya nivalis | reverse complement strand
ATCATACGTTTTCAGAGTGCATAGAATCAAAGACGCAACTGGAAAGATCATACTGGTGAAAGCAAATTTCTGGTCCGCCATCTATTTGAAAGTGCTTTCTCCGATAGTGCCAGTTTTCCCTTAAAAATATTCAGAGTAGTACAATAACTTACCAGTCGGCGGCGCCATACGTTCACTTCTTCAGGGAAAAGTAGGTCAACTAACAGCATAATAAGCTGCACTTTCACCGGCTCCACTGTAAGAAAGACAGCAGTACAAAGTACAATCAAGTATGTACTGTATAGATATAATCCTATCGTCCATAGATGTTACAAATATAGTAACACTTTATATCGTTGAAAAGACATCCTTGTTCTAAATTTAGAAACATTTTGGATGCAGTGTCTGGAGTTGCTTTGTGTACAGTGTATTTTCGGCATCCTGGAATATTCTATAGGATTGTTTGACTACGTGCGTATCTACGTATATGTCACTTACTACTACTATCTCAGTTTATTTTAGGAACTCACCCTAATTTCTTTCCCTCTTAAAATATCTCCTACTTTGTGCTTTTTTGGGCAGGGCTCCTGTTATTCCAGTAGCGCGGTGATAATAATAGCCCATGTAAATTCTATATAGAAAAAGACAATAATTCCTTTTAAAAAGAGTACCTATTTTCTAAAGTCATCATATATATAGGATTCGCAGTTTCTCGTACTCTAGCATTTCCGTACTTCTGTCTTGTGTTTATGATATTATGTTGTGTGTATGCACGTTTTTCTCTTCCAATTCATGAATTCCTATTTTTGGCTCCATTCCACATTCTATTTATATGATTCATTCCAAGTGGAATACCTAAAGAATTCATTGTCTGCATTCATTACATTTGTATTTTTGTAGCCATGATTGGTATGTAATCATATTTTTGTTTTGTTTTTATTTTTTGGAATTTCCACTTGTTTTTTTTTGATGATGTGATTGCTTTAAAGGAAACTAGGTTGACCATGGCATGTCGTCCTTAGTTTACAAAAAAGAAACTCTTTGTTTTTTTATCTCTCTCTCTTTGCTTTTTTACATGATTATTTTTATGGTATGAACATGGCACAAGTTGAGACATTTGGGCTGGGTTCAGTTTGTCTTAACTACACAACAAGACGGTGTTGCACTCCTAACAACCCAATGTTTGCCTGAGAATTATTGAGTAACTTCAACCAAGAAAAAGTCCCTTTTCCCTTCAAAAAAAACCTTCATGCAGACAACACAGCCAAGGACACTTATTTCTATTTTGTGTGTTGATGTCTTTCTTTGGCATCATCAATGTGAAAGCAAAAAGTGCAAAAACTGGTCCACTCAGTACACAGCTTTTCGTCTTTTTTATGTCATTTCATATCCAGCCATCGTGCTTACTTAGTACTCTCGCAATAGTGAAGTCATATAAAAGATTATCACTCTTTGTAAAGCTTGTGCCTTCCTTTTCAAAATGATATTAAAACTGGAATAAAGAAAGGAGTAAAAAGTCCTTTCATTATTTTCCTTTTTCATTTCTCGCCACATGAACACAGGACGCATGACTTGTTTTCTTCTTCGCATTCCTTGTTTTAATGTAATAAAGTGGAGAAAGCATTGAATTGTCGCTTTGTATGGTTCAGCGAATTTCACAAAGCCAGAGAGATGCAGAAAGAAGATTATGTGAAAAAGCAGAGAGAGAGTCAAAAGAGTTATATAAGCTTTAAGTTTAGAAGCATGATGCCATGAGCGTGTCTTTCGTATTTGTTTTTTTTTCTCACGGTTACTTATGTGTTTGCCGAAAAGATTGAATAATTTAAACACATTATCCTCAACATCATCAGCATGATCCTCGTCGTAAGAGATTATATTTATTATACAATAAGATATTTTGTATAATATGTTTATATTATAATTTACATATATAATGTAGTATATAGTAATTATAAGTAATATAAGAAGTGGAATCGTAAAATCATCATTACACACGGTAGTAATAATAATATATAGTTAATTACACAATATTAATATAATAACTCTTTTGTTTTTGTAGTACAATCATAATTGTAACAATAACCCTTTTATATAGTTTTTGTGGAAAACCAAACGCATATTTCAGTATGCACATTTTTTGCCGTTGTTTAAGTTTCTGTTTTTTTACGCACTAGTAGTAATAATAATACGATTATTTATAATAATTAACTTAATAATGATAGTAATAATCATAATTACTCACAGAAAGATTTTTTACAATTAATATGATCATCATCCAAAAATTCCTATCATATCACAGGCAATATCTAATTAATTAATAATCATATACGAAACAATAATATATGTAGTTCAAGTAGTTTTTGTAGTACTCAATATGTTAATTATACACAAATTCGTAACTAATTAAAGAATTATAAGGTAATAATCATAGTAGCAATTAATCATATTTTATTTTTACTTATGTTCTTTTTATATCTCAGTATTAATTTTACTTTTACAGTAATGATGATTATTTTAATAATTTATTCAATGGTATTTACGGTGGTGGTGTGTACATAAATTGCGTGTTTTCTTTTGTGTAAGTGTAAATGTAAATATATATAACGTTTTATATGCACCAATTCACAAATTACATTTTAGAGCTTAATTACATAAGACGTGCAGGTGTGATATTTGGTATAAGTTTGTCGTACACAATTAAAATACAGTTACCATATATTACACAGTGTGAAAATTTTCGTGGTGCAGGAAGTGCGGTTTAGTTTTTTTGCATTTAATTTTACGTAAAATTATCAATATTTTGTAGAAGAAGTAAACTAAAAAAGTATTTAATCAGAGTAAGTATGTTTATGACTTACATTGTTTTTCCGTTACGTGCGTTCGTACGTAACTATAAGTAAGGATAATATATTTATTTTGTCGAATGATTTAATAGTTCATTTTTTATTGAAGATGATACGAATTTTATGCAATGTTTCACTGTTTTGTTTTTAATTGAGTTTATTTCGTTCACAACAAGATTCCCATGTAACTTTTTTTTTCAAACTATACCATGTTGTTCACCTGTTTTATCACTTGGAAGTCTATAATGAAATGTACTACCTTGTGTCACTTGTGTCTTGCTTTTATATTCTCGTAGAGCTATAAAATAGTACTTAAGTGCAGCAATGTCATATTTGATTATAGAGAAAAATTGAAATAATTTTGTAAACTAAATTATAACAACACCAACGAGAATATTCAAAAATTTGTTCATTTTAGAAAGATAAATATTTAAATAGTAAGGATGGATGGCATTTTTCTCACGAATAAAACAGTGTGAACGCATGTGTAAGCATTCATTCACTCACTAACACATAAAATGAAAGGATAAAAATGGAGAAATTATAAACTGATTACAATACTGACTTTCTCTAATAACCAAACATTCCTTTACACAAACACAACTCCTACAACAACAATAACTAATGTTTTTTTTAAATATCTGATAAGAGAGAAATTCATTTGTTTCTTTAATGATGGGATTATATCATTAGGAATCTTATATAATTTAGATAAATTGATTGGTTTCCAGAAGACATGTTTTTTGCTTCTTCAATTTTCCAGGATGATTGCAACAAACAAATAAGTCAAACACTGCTAAAGGACTCGTGACAATTTCACTACCAGTACACCATCCGTTGAACCATTTCGTTCTACTACTTTACTGTACGATGGCATTTAAATTTATTGTAATCACTACACAATTTCAATTTTAAAGTCAAGTAGATCTAAGAGTACTACAAAAATGCAATTCGTCACGTACATAATAATATCGTGGTATACTTATAGTATATACGCAGTAGGAAATTGTACATAAGAATGATTACAAATACATACACTCTTTTATAGTTAAGTCGGTGCAAAATATCAAAGAATTCTCCGATAATGGAGTTTACAGTACAGCGGTGCAATACACAGCTCTTTAAAAATTACACGATAAGGTATATAATATGTAATATTATGTTATAGCCTAATTAACGGAATTTCTATTTGTGTACATTAAAATCTAGGATGTGAATCTGTCCTTCATGAAAAATATATGACTTTTGTAAAATACGTCATCATGTACTTCTCTAATAATATATTCATCAGTAAAGTTCTAAATTGCCTTTTTTATTAACGTTTTGTTTTTTTGTGTGTAGTCGGTGGTAGTAACGTAAAAGTTGTATATGAAGTAAGCTTGATTTGGCAGAGTGATTGAAGGGAGAGTGGTGATAAACTTGTTTTACACAGCTTCACATTCAAATTGTATGTACAAAGGATAGCAGGTATAGTGAGTGATGAAGCAGTGTAGGTTTTAGGATGAGTGCTAGGAAGTGAGATGTCATTGGACCTGGAGAAAATAAACAAGGAAGAGAAAGCTTGCTGATGTGTCGCGTTTATGGGGTGACGTGAAACTGAAAGAAAAATGACTTTGTCTTATGTGTATGTTAGGTTTTGTTTTACATCTCAACAAAAATATTCTAGATACGACACATAACAAAGGTATTCTGTATAAAAAAATCTCACTATCAATGTTTGAGTTTTTCCGTTCACTTGTTTGAGTGATGATATTATTAAGTTTATATCATGTACTGTTGACTGTTTTTTTTGTTTCTACTGTACAATCTTCTTTTCGTATTTGAAAGTTCTATTGCTTTCGTGTTATGTATGAAAATTATGTCTCAGCTCACAGGTTTACGAACTATCTATTATTATAAATTAATGTACACCTATCAACTGTTGAATATTCAGCGCAAAGAAAGAGTAACATTTAACTTTTATTTAGATTACTTTTCAGAATCACCTACAAGCTATACATGTAGAGAGTAAAGTGAGTGAGTGAGAGAGAGATAGGATAGTTACATATAAATCTTGTATCTTTTAAGTACACTGCTTTACTTTGTGATTTTATACCACAAAAGGTTTAAACAAAACTAGATACTTTTACTACCAATTTGGAGATATTTAATGCGGTTGTTGCTTCTATCTGTCTACCCATTCTCGTATGTATTGTATTGTAAGGAAGTTGATTCAAGATTTTAAAAAAATTGTTTGCTAGCAAAAATGTCTTTGGATTTGTCAAGTGTGATATTTTTTGGGCAGAGCGGAGCTGTGCAATTCGAGAAACTGCCCTGCGCTAGTTCTGTTTAATGCTGCATGTCAAATTAAAACGAGAAAGAAAAAGCAGTGCTTAAAATTGTTCGAGACCCATTTAGGTAGTAGCTCTACATTTACGCGAGGGCACGGCCACAACCTTTTGTTTTGTTTGAAATTGTACAACTGCAGGGACTTGTCCTGTTAAGGAAGTTAGTCATTGCGAACTTTGGTGTTTCAAAAAGAAAGGTCGAATTTGAATGTATTGAAAAATGATGATCTTTTCCGTCAAGGTACTCATTTAGCACATGTGTTGTCTATTGAAGCTTGTCATTATTTCACAAAGAAAAAAGCCTACATCTCATTTCACTTTTTTGAGCTACTTTCATCATATTTCCTATCCGCATCATCATCTTTCTTTTGACATTTCAAACAGGTACTTGAAAAAACTAATAAGATCCAGCATGTCAGGTTTTCGTATAATATATTTTGTAATGTGCGCGAAGAGATAAGGGTTAGTTAACAACTCACTGAAAAAATCATAAATGCGGGCGTCGCAAGAAATACGTTTATATTTAAGATATTATATGCGACTCGTGCTTATAACTATACATGTTAATAGTGCATTTTTAGTAATTCAATTTGCAATGAATTCGCAATTTAGTATTAACTTGTTTTTTTTATTCTCGGACAGTAAATCTGAAATGATTATCATGAGGCAATAATGATGTTTTAGGGACGGAATATGAGAACTCCTTTTTTGTAAACAGTTTGATGATTTGCCAATTTTCTACATTTCAAAAACAAAGAAATCTAATTCAGAGCTACAAAATACTCAAGTGCGTACATAATTATAAGACAAAGACAAGATTTTTGTAAATATGATTACTTTTTTGTTGTTTCTAATTTTCTGAGAGATTATATGTATTGATATTATACAACCACTGGCGAAGACTTGTTACTTTATAAATGATGTTTAAAACCACCCAGGAGTTTGTCTGACTGGACTATATTGTATAGAAGATAACTATAAAAACTGTAATTCTAAGGAATGTCTGCTAGTTAAGTATGAGCTATGTACCTATTTTACATTGGCGTACTATACATTAAGTAAGTGTATATTATTACGTAGTAGCAGTATATTATGTATGTAAGTTAAAATGTAATCTGTAGTACAAGTACGCTTAACCCTAAAATAACTCGACAATCGGTTATATCACAGAAATTCACGAGACCGTTGTCCTGTGGGAATGATAACGGCTTTTGGGGGACGAAGTGGTTCTTTAGAGGTGGAGGGTTTTCCTCCCTGCTCCTCCCCGTCATCATGCTGAGCGGCAGTGGTCGAGTCGGTAGTTGATGTCCTGGCCGTACTTGACGACTGTCCAGCGCCAGCAGCAGATGAAGAGGAAGCAGCAGTTTTTGGTCGTTCTTTACTCCGACCCCCTTTCTTGTCTTTTGATCTAGGCTGATCTGAGCTTGAAACTCGAGATTCTGGAGAAAGTGTATCTGGAGTCTTATCTCTATCCTTATCCCTGTCTCTATGTTCTCTATGTCTGCGATCCCTGTCCCTGTGCTTGTGATGATGATGGTGTCCGGAGCGATGACTTCTGCCCCGGCCACCCTCTTGCTCAGCCTCAGTACCACTGGCAGGACTGGTGTCCCTCTCATGCCCTCCGGTGTCTGAATGCATGGGAGACGTTGGACTAAGGAGACGATGCGAGTACTGTGACTGAGTGGAAGATGATGGAGGGGCTGTTGTGCCCGACATCGCAGGCCCATTTAGCTGTTGATTTAACTTAACCACTATGTCTGATAGTAAGTCTTCCAGCTTGTTCATTCGTTGATTGAGTCTTTGAATTTCCAATTTGACATCTATCTTAAAATCCATTATATTTGTGATGAGTTGTTGATATTCTGCGGAAGTAGTGGTTGATGAGAGTAGGGCGGCGGACGATGAGGTTTGGACAGCAGGTGTGACAGACACAAGGGCTAACGGATGTCCTCCCGGTTGAGGAGGGGATTTTGCAGGACTGCCAACGGATGCGGTTTCTGTGAGCTCTTCAATGGTTTCCTGCCTTCCGGAAGCCACAAGTGGTTTGGACTGTTTGGGAAACACCTTATTTCCAGACCCGGCCGGTTGACCTGAGGCACCTGTGAGCGCTTTGAGCTTACTTAACTTAGATGGTTCAGCCGGAGCCGTTTCCACGCTAGCAGTAATCTTTTGAACTTTGCTCTCTGGATGATCTACGGATTCCTGGCTTTGTTGTTGACTTAAGGATGGAGTAGGTGAAGCTGACCCTGCACCGGCACCACTGCCACCACCACTAGCCCCTCCTCCTCCACCACCACCTCCACCGCCTCCTCCGCCCAACATTGCTCCCCATCTTCCTTTGGGCTTTAACGCTGGTGCGGGTGCTTTGGCAGGTGGCGCGGCCGGAGCTGGTGCAGTAGCAGTGTCATCCTTCTCTGTTGACACCTTGGCAGCAGGAAAGACTTTGTGAACAGGCTCTGTGATTGACTGATCATTTTCACTATCACTTGCTCGCGCACTCTCGCCCTTCTCAACGTCTTTGACACTGGAAGTATCTGTCTGAAGACTTGAGCCAGTGGAAATGCGGTCTCCACCTTTACGAAACCGTGAAAATAATTTTCTCACCAAATGATCTTGAGACGCTTCAAGTTGAGGCTCATTTTTTCTCCTCTCTGCCAACTCTTTCTCCCTTTTGACGTCTGCAACTTTCCGGAAGATTAGCTATATAGGAAGGAAACAAAAGAAAAAAGAGCATCTATCAAAATGGATGTAATCACATGAGACATGACATGACAAGTGAAAGAGAAGAAAACATGAACGTTGAAAAGAAAAGAGTCTTCTACATATAAATCATATATAAGCTAATAGAATACATACATTTCACAATAAAAAATGAAAACAAAATCAAAAAAGCTTCGTTCGTTATTATTGTTGCTGCAGCATTGTAACTGACACAGCCGCATCAACAACAAACATACATAAGTAGAATAAGCAAACTCCTCGTACGCCACTTAAACCCTAGCCGTAATGTACACAAAACGTGCACAGCGTTCTTTTCTCCGGCTACATTTCTATTTTTCTTTAAAGTATCTGGTTCCAAGATTTAATCTACCGATCAGTAAAAATATGCCCATTTACCATGTTTCTCCACAATTTACTAGAATAGCAAACATCTCATAATTCGACCTACGCAGCAATTTAATACTTCTACTCTACCGCTTATATTTTGTATAATGTTCTTATATCGAAAGTTTCGGTGATAAAAAATATGTTAAACCTATTGCTTTCATTTTTCGCTAAAACTTCAT
The DNA here is from genome assembly GCA_034695485.1 of Entomobrya nivalis. NCBI lineage: Eukaryota > Metazoa > Arthropoda > Collembola > Entomobryomorpha > Entomobryidae > Entomobrya > Entomobrya nivalis. Next base: position 8,413 of record JAQFZH010002370.1, on the reverse strand, counting down.
TTTAAACGTTAGTTATAAATGATTGATAGCTTCTCCCTTTTCTTGAAGAATTAAGGCATCATATATAGAAGGATTAATTGAACCCCCTCCTATATATCAACTAACTAATAAAATAAAAGCCTTTTATAATAATGATACGATAATTGGTTAAGAAAATTAACATTTATTTCCTTGTTTCAATATTTTAAAATATTCACTCTTACAAATAATGTATTAAGTGTAAGAAAGAATTGATTTCAACCATGCAGTTTCTTTCGTAAATTTCATACAAGAGAAAATTCATAGTGTACACATATATGCATGATGCATGTATTGTACGCTAAAATCTACCATAAAATACAGGCTACAAGATGGAGCGACCAAATAACTTGATCTCCACCCAGACAAGTTAATCTTTTGCTATACCCTTCTTTATGTACATCGTATCCAAATATCATCTCATTTACTGTCAACTTTGCGAATATTTTTAATCAACCTGTCGCTATCTCAAACGACACAGTATTATTATCTCAAAGATACAGGTACATGCACTACTCCAATATATATCTGAGCCTAAAAGCTTTTATCATGCTGACAGGATACATAATATGCTTATGTGTTATTATGTAGCTGAAAGCGAAGTGTTAGCAAGTATTGACTTTATCATGTTTGTTTGTCTGTCCGTCGGCACCGTAACTCATAAACGTTTTGACCGATTGAGCTCATATTGCCATGTGGGTCCCTATGGGCAAGAAGCCTATTGATTTTCAGCCCCTAGGTCAAACCCCAAGATCAAAGTCGAAAGTCTTCAACTTGTTCATTGCGTACATTTGAACAGTGAAATCGAAAGCTCTCACCGAGATCTCACAAATCATGTGTTATTCAGGATTAAAAAGACCTCATGCAGTCACAAATTGGGACCAAAGGTCACAACATATCATAATGACTAATGAAGTTTATTCAAATTTTGGCATGTATGTGCTTATGAGCATGGGCCATTTGCTTACAGATTTTCAGCCCCTTAGGTCATACCCCAAGGTCACGGTGTAGTCGTTCACTTCGAGACATTCAACATACATATGTCGTGTAAAACATCATTCGAAAGTGTTTTTCATTGTCAACAACAATGGCCATCATTATCCACCGTTTCAGCTACGTCGTTATGACCGCTATTACCGAGAGTTTATTGTTTGTTAAACTAGTGATGCTGTTCTTACTCTCTGATCTTCCTTTTTCGCCACAATTGCGTTGTTCCATTTTCTTGTTCGCGCACACGTCAATTTTTATACGCATTGATCTCTCTGTGTAAGGCATTATTGTTGTGATGAAAGGCATGACATGTGCACTGAACACCAGAGAAAAAACTCATATAACCACCCCCGTTTTTAATAGGATTTCCCACTTTCTCTGCATCCCAATTATATAAAAAATAAAAAAAGTATGTACGAATCCCAGAAAACTCTCGTGTGTTCTCTTTCTCTTGTATAATAGAGAAATTGAAGGCCTCATCAATTTCTTCTTTTTATCCTGTCACATGCCTTGTACCATATTCTCTTTCCATTTCTTTCGAAATATTCTAAGTCTGAAGTCTGAACAATGCTTGAGCTGTTCTGTGGAGTAGGGTATATAGTCAGCGTCAGCAACCATCATCATTTAACGTGATACACAATCCTCTCAAATATCTCCCCAACTTCTTCAATCAAATCCATTGTGATCTAGTAGACACAATAATAATAAGGCCTTTTTTCTTTGCAACAACCAACTAGACCTTTCTTCTCATGCATACTAATTCTTTTCAGCCTTTAAGCACGCAAATGAATAAATAGCATCCTTCTTCTTTTGCTTTTCATTCGGTTGATTCTTTGCCCTGTAAGCAATGTATAATACCGTGTTGACGCTGTTAGTAAATCTAGTAAACAGATCGGCGTGGCGTTGGCGTACTCATGCTTATTTCTAAGTATTTCATCATCATTGAACCAATCCAAAAGTTTTATTTCAATTCCACGTGACACAAAAAATATAAAAGGGAATAAAAATGGCAAGTTTTAGGATTTTTCTTGTCTTTTCTCTTTTTCATTTTCTAGTGCTCTTTTTCGCTGTCACATGGAGAACAGCCATCTCTTACTGTATATTTTCATTTTCTAACAACCTTGTCAACAAGATCATCGTTCTCATTCTCCAACTAATCATTATCCATTCTATCCGTTCCATTTTCAACAATTCATTATGCATGCGTTCTCCTGACTTTCTCATGAATTTTGACGACTGATTTTCAAGACTAGCCAGAATGTTTCCTTACATGCATAACACAAGCTGCATCACCCAGAAAATTCAGTGAGCAAAGAAAAAGCTAACCCGGGACGTACGTGGGTGTGGTCCAAAGAAAGAACCTTAGCGCACAGGTAAAAGTTCCTAAACCAGAATATTACGACAAGCACGTATTATTTTAAAGCATGGGAAAATCTATTCTTCTGTCATGATGCTTAAAAGTACACATGTACGAATGTTTTAACTACCACACAAGATATGCAAATGTATTGAACAAACCAAAAACTTTCTAATTTCACTTCGTTTACTCATACATATATTATATATTAAAAGTTATAAACTCCACTCTTCTCAAGGTGTCATTCAGATCTAATGAGTGTAAAGTATACACGTTTTGAGTAGAACAATCGAACTATTATTACAATTTGCCCATTTCAATGCAAGAACAGTGTTCTTTTCTACACTCTGATATATATTTCACTCAAACTGTATCACAATAATATTCCAAGATACTTTTAAATCCATTGATTTTAATCATCAATATCAGCATGATGTTATGTGCTCTCTCAATTTACCTTGTGTTATTTCATTCTATAATGTATAACTGTACCCGTTCACTGTATCACTGAAAAATGTGTATGGAACTTTCCCCAGCTCATTCATTAAATAGTTTTCCATAATAACAATAGAGTTTTTCGAGTAACTTTTCTCAATGCATTAGTCATCATCATTATTCTCATCCCACTTCATCATGGAGAGAGTTTTGTTGGTTCGTTCAGGATCGAACGAACCTCTTTTGTTCATTTTGAAGATAATTTTCAAGTTTCATACAGCAATTGTGAACGTCTTGTTATAATAAGGAGGGAATGTGTGATGTATAATGCATACACATATCTACATATATGAACATTTCATGCAATTCATAAGATTCATATAAATGTAAGATTCATCATTTTTATTTGTGCGTATTATTAATGGCCTCTTCAAGGGTCCACTTTTGCATTGCAATCATCCAATTTTCTTTACGTACAATAATAGCAGCTATAAACTCTAACTGCCATGCCACACACACAGTACTTCTTCACAAAGGCCACAAACACAAGGCTTTTTATTATTCACCACACTCTATCCTTACAACTCTTGTACTTTTTCAAATTTACTTGTCTTTAACTTTACAAGGGTTATTTGCTTGTTTGATGATTAGTGTGATAACAGCTCAAACAGTTCCTTCGTCCACCCCTTCTTTCTGCTCTGCTGTTATTGCTATAATTTTTCTTGAATAATTGTATAATATATTTGTTGACTTGGCATATCTATTCCCCTGCACGAGTGTAATATTTCGTAAATTTATTGCTTGCATATTGAAATCGTTATAAGCATTTAAAAAAATAATGTATATTTTTACAAAGCTTTTTGTTGTTATATATGATTATTATGATATTTATGCGTATTTTTAGAGCTTGAACTTTGCCTTGTTATCTTTCTTACAGGGCAACCGTCATCGTAGAAAAAGAAGAAAGTACCATCATCATACATATGACATGTTTATATGAAAACTATCGTACCAAATAAGACGATTTAAACACTTATATTTTCTATTGAGCTTTGAATCAGTATGGTCTATTGAAAGCATCATATACTATTCTATTATAATACAATAGTTAGTTATAAATTATAAAGAGTATATGAATTTGTGTATCGCATCAAATTTGCCCTGGTCATATGGATATTGCTTTCGGCATTTGGAATCTCCGGCTCTCATTTTTACATTTCCTGTGGGTACTACTAATACGGTGAAGATCATAAAAAATTTATGTGCTTCCTTTCTCATTTCTTCCTTTTATTTTTTCTTCTTCAAACTTGTGCTTGTTCGTTTCATTCTTTTTTCTTCTATTATTATCATTCACGCCCCACCCGACAAGGATAAAAAGTCAAGCAAAGTATGTTATATATTTATTTATATGGCATGTGTGGTGATACGGTATGGAATCACATGAAACGATGAACACGAGAGCAAGAAAAGAAAGTATATATGTATGGCTAGCTTTACTTGCATCATCATCATTCCAACAGTAGATATCTAAAAAAAACTTTTTTTAAATCGTATAATTTATAAGAGCTGTGCGCCATATCATTTAGGAATATACCAGACTATATTATAATACTAGGAAAAAGCAGAATGAAAAGTCAGCAGAAGAGATTTTTCTCTCTTGCTCGTTTTATCGTATTTTTACCAGCATCTTTGTCTCTTTTTAACTTTTTTTTGCTCCACAAAGACAGGTTTACAAGGGTGAAAACTAGATTTTAATATGGTGAAAGTATGTTTGGTGCAAAGGTGTGGCTGACTGCTGGCCTAATAATAGGCCGTGATGTTCTCGAAACCATGCCGTTTCACTGAATAATCCTTTTAGAAGGCTGAAAAGGGAGTAAAGAATATCCATTCCACCTGCATGTTCAAAATTGATATGAAATACATCGGTAAAATTATTTTTTTGGCTTGGCCTGGTGACGTGTTCGCGATGATGTTAAAAGGATTGCATCAGATTTATAACTTTAGTAACAACCAAACCAAACAGATATTAAGTGAATAAAATAATTCACGAAGGAAAGCTACTATCTACTATCTGACAGACAATGGCAATCAGTAAATGAAAAAGTTGTATGGAACATGGTACGTGTTACATGGGATATTTACAAACAAAAAGCCTATAATTCATCAAATTTTCTAATGAAAACGTAATATAAATGCCGGTACCCTTGCGTTCCAAGTTAAATTGTGCAAGCATCATGTCAACGTTGATGTTCGAAAATAACCCATAGGACAAGTTGGTGTATCGCTAAACAAAGGATATTTTTCATCATCTCAAAACTAACTATTTTGACATTTTCATGTCATCAACATTTCAAGAACCAGGGGTTCACGGGAAATTAACAAAATTTAAATATGCACTTTAACTTAATACACATCCATTGTTGATACTTGTAAATGTCGACTTAATACACAGTGGCTTTAAAAATATTGACTATTTTGGATTTTAGTTTTTTTATACGTTGCCTTGCTGTTTTGTTTGGCGGATCATAAATTTACTGGTTTCATGACGAGCCGTGACTTCATGGTGACACAAAGCTTTATAGTTAGTTAGAGATAAACTCACTACGTATACTTTCCCTTCAATGGATTTGGGATAGCAAAGCACCTAAAACCATTGATGACAGGAACTACGTAATCGCTTTTGGATGTTACTTCCAGTACAACACACATTCTGACTCGACACAAGTCAAAATCAAAATATTGTTATATATTACTGCTGTCATTGGTCGCTAAAAGCTCAACTGTCAACTTTGTTGAAAAAACAAGACAGTTATAACTTGACTTTCAAAGAACTCTAAAGTATGTTCACTATTAAAATTATTGCCACAAACCCCCTGCTTGGTTGTATGCGGTGTTTTTCTTCTACCATTCCTTGGTCCCCTCTTCCACATTTCATCTCATCAATGTGCTGGTCTGTGGTACAAAGTTGGCAACTAAAAACTTCTAATAAATAATATATGACAGGGGAACCATACTACATGAAAGAGGCTCTTCAGAAGAAAAAAACCCGGCTTGTGCGAAGATTTCCCTAAGTGCTCACTCTTTTACTTTCGTTACACTACATACATACATTCACATTCATTCCTATTTATTACCAGTTTTTTACCCGAGCTAAGTTATTTGTTCCAATCCATGCAAAAATATAAACGAAAATTCTTTGTCGAACTAGTCACTTCGGGTGAAAACCAGCGACATTTTTCATTTTTTCTATTTTCTGTATTATGTGGTATGTGAAACTGTGTACACACAGTGAGACGAGGAATAACACTACTGCGTACACTGAGCGTACAAACACACACAAATAATGTGTGTTTTTGAGCCATCGCTTCTATGAATGTCATTTTAGAAGGTACTGGGAATAAATGATTTTCTATGAGTAATACTTCATATCATCCACCACTGCCATTACCACATTACACACAAGTTTTTTACTTTCGTACTTCAGATGGAGAAACATGGTAAAATGTTACTGCACTTATTTATGTAGCAGTTATACATATATTTACACTTTCGTTATATTCTTCATGTTATATCATATTTCAGTTTTAAAAATGAATCGGAGAGAAAATGTCGACAGAAGATGAAGATGCAAAAACGAGAACTGAAAGGAATAAATGATATCACATAACTAGCACCACAAACTTCCCCGATCTTTTCTCGTGTACAAAAGTATGAAAGAGTTGTGCAACATAAAAAAACGGAAGAAACGTTAAGAAAGCAAGAGAGACAGAACTAAATTCATGGACGCATTATATTATTTATATACGTTTGTAGGTATAAAGCTTTGACTTACCCTATGTCGAAGATTATAAGTAAGAACCAAATTACGGGCAAAGGAGTTGGCAAATGCCTGATAAAAATCTAAGACTTCCAGCAATTTGTCGCGTTTGATTGTGTGTAAATCACAGTAGGTGAGAGCTCGCACGTTTGCTGCTGACTGGCCGACTGACTGCTCTTTCCAAAATGAATCTCCGAACACATCTCCCTTTCCTGGAAAAAAGTAAAAAGAATAAATATTTTATAAATGCAATTCATTTTATTATGTTTTAAGCAAAAAGCAATGTGTGCTCCAAAAAGATTTAAATTTATGCACACATTATTATTGAGTTAGTTTAGGTTTGGTTGTACTTTTTTTCTGTCAATATGCGATATAATTAGTCGCTAAAAATAAATTCATGCAGGAGTATGGACGCACATTAGATGCAAAATTTACTACACACATGCATTTTTATTTTACTCCTACACAAAATATTATGATTTGATAAATAAGCCATTATGATTAGAATTATTATCGTTCCAAAAAGAAGACCATTGAAGTACTAGGTTATGATCAAAGTACTTAATAGTTGAGGTATCACCTACAACATGTAAAATCTGTACTAGGTATAACTAAAAAGTTTGCTGAGAATTTCGATTGAAACTCCATCGAATTTATTTGAGGAAATTTGAGGAAAGGAATAAAACTGGAATAAAAGTTTGCTGTTCCGTTTTGTAACCACATTTTTTTCTGGCTAAATGTTTCAACTTGAATATTTCAAGTGAATTTTGTGACAGAACGGGCAGGACAGTGTCTAGAAATTTTATAGAATGTAGACTTACTAGTCTTGAAGAAGTAATAATAGCTTACACACGGGAAAATTAGAGGAGAAAATAGCCAAGTTATTCGGTTCAGTCTGTGGTATGGTTATCCAATATGTGCTTTGTTACATATGTCAGCTTTACTCCGTATAACCCTTTATTGTAGCTACAAGAAATTTATATGGCTTCGATGAAATTAAAGGAAATATGATATGATAGGGTTGGTATTAATGAAATGTGAGCGTATTTTTAGACAAGGGAGAAAATATTCTGACTTCCCAGAGAATGCACTGTTTTACGGGTAATGTTTCCAATGGAGCATGCATAACCATAATGATCCAAGAAGCTGTTAACCCAAAAGCAAACAGAGAGAGTTAGTTGGAAGAAAAATTTCAGAACTTATGTAGTGTAGCACTGCTGCTACATCGTATTTTTCCCTTTTGCAATACAGCCGGTATGTCCATGTGAGTTAGTTTGGCTGTTAATACTGAAGTTTTGAAAAAACAAATTTTGGTTCATCGACAGATTTTTTTCTGCTAAATCTGTACAGAGGCTAGTGATGACGGAAAAAGTTTCACAAAAGTTTGACTTGACTTCTCTCTTGATAATGTAGAAAAGCTGAGCAACGTAATACTAGTTAGTTACTTATGTTCATGGATGAGGTAATAAAGTACATTCTGTGGATATTAGTATAACGAATCAGGGTGAAGTTTCATCAATGCAAGACTTTTTGTCTAAGTCGTTAATCATCTTTTAGGCCACTTGGAAATAGATGGGTATATGTGTACCTATTGGGGACAAATATATGAATGCATATACTTATTTTTCCTTTCCTTTTTGACACTTTTTTGTTTCTCGGAACTTGATTTCTTCCTAAATTCAGTTTTAGATTCTATGCTTATACTTCTAAGATTTTTTCAGCACTTTGTATGGAATATAAAAGTGTTTTACTAGGTTCGAAGTTCTGACTACTTTCACTGTTAAACACGATGAAAA